>CM038703.1:5009319-5169319 GCA_021613375.1 Megaleporinus macrocephalus
AGTTTCTTTTTAGAACCATATACACATTCTCCATCAATCCGATACCATCAGTGGTTCTGAACCATGCAAGGAACCATTTAAACATGAGTGTTCATGGTTCTATATAGAACCCTGTTGTTTACTGAAAAAACCTTAAAGAACCTCCATTTTAATGCAAATGTATGTATTTGTGCTGTTTAGTGTTGTTTTTAATGTAGTTATATTTATGTTTTCTATAGAACCATGTTTATGTTTTAATATCTCCTCAGGTTGATGGTTCTATCTGGCTGAAAAAATGGTTCTACAATTGTGAGCTACATGTTTGACACCATCAAAAATTTTAGTGTTCTAACCATTTTCAAAAAGGTTCTATGTAGAACCCTATACACATTCTCCATTAATCTGAATCCTGCAAAGAACCATTTATGCATGAGTGTTTGTCTTTATTAAAGAACACTTGCAGAACCTTATTTCTTGAGTGCAAATGTATGCATTTTTGCAATTTTTTAAAATGTATTTTTGTCTCCTTGTTTTCTCTACAGAACCATGAACACTCAGAGAACCCTTGCCATGCTTAAGTGGTTCTTTGCATTGTGAAATTGTTTACCTGACTGATAGTTGAATATGGTTCTATACAGAACCTTTGTGAAAATGATTTAATGTTGCACAGAAAGGGGTTCTATTTTATAAGCTATATATTTGACAAAAGGTTCTAGATAAAATTATATACACATTTACATTAATCTGAACCACAAAGAATGCAAAGAAATATTTAAGAATGCCAATGGTTCTTGGGTGTTCATGGTTCCATATAGAACCACTGTCTTTACTAAAGAAACCCTGTAGAACGGTCTTTCCTAAATGAGTATATACACATTTTTTCTGTACTGTTATATATGGTTCTACATAGTACTAAAAGGGTTCTTCTCTTGTTGGCTACAAGTCTGGCGTCATAACAACAGCAAAACCCTTTTTGGTGCTCTATAGCTCCTTTTAAAAAAAAGTTTCTTTTTAGAACCATATACACATTCTCCATCAATCCGATACCATCAGTGGTTCTGAACCATGCAAGGAACCATTTAAACATGAGTGTTCATGGTTCTATATAGAACCCTGTTGTTTACTGAAAAAACCTTAAAGAACCTCCATTTTAATGCAAATGTATGTATTTGTGCTGCTTAGTGTTGTTTTTAATGTATTTATATTTATGTTTTCTATAGAACCATGTTTATGTTTTAATAGCTCTTCAGGTTGATGGTTCTATCTGGCTGAAAAAATGGTTCTACAATTGTGAGCTACATGTTTGACACCATCACAAATTTTAGTGTTCTAACCATTTTCAAAAAGGTTCTATGTAGAACCCTATACACATTCTCCATTAATCTGAATCCTGCAAAGAACCATTTATGCATGAGTGTTTGTCTTTATTAAATTTAAACATGAGTGTTCATGGGTCTATATAGAACCACTAGCTTTATTACAAAACCCTTGAAGAACCATCTTTTTTGAGTGTACATATACAATTCTGGGACATTGATGTTTTTCTGTATAAAACTATTTCATGCTTAAATGGTTCTTAGCATGGTGAGATGGTTCCTCAGACTGATGGAGAATGTGTTGTATATGGGTCTATATATCACCACAATGGGTTCCTCTATTACTACGATGCCAGATTTACTAACAATAAAAGAACACTTTTTGGTTCTATGTAGATTCTAAATAATATGCTCTATAAAGTTCTACACAGAACTCTATAGAAGAGTATATATTATAAACAGTCCTGCTTCAGTGATGGATTCGCTGTAATGCAATTGGCTACCAAGTGTCTCATATTAATGAACGACGTGCTTAAGTTCATTTGTCATGCGTGAACGAGCCTTAACTTCGCAAAGCTGCGTTTAACGCTGCACACACGTCCACGCAACCTAATATGGACCATTCGTCCTCCAGCACTCCGCCTTTTCCAGAACCTTCCTGGGGGTTTCCCCTCCATTTTGGCTATTTTATACACTTTAGGTGTAACTAAAGCCATCGGTGGGCAGAGCGCCCTTCAGATTAGCCATGAGGAATTCAAGCTGGAGAGTCGCGGCAGACACAAGCCGAAGCCAAGATCAACCTGAACTGTCTGAGCCCACTCTCCACTCAAACCTACACCTGGACCGACCCCGCTATTGGATGCTGACTGACCCAGCCAGAGACGCAGGTATACAGTAGGTCTGATATGTCAGAACGTCTGCATAATTTAAAGATTTAGATAAACAAAGTTATTCAGGGTGGTTTGATCTAAAGTTCTATAGAAGCTGCAGCAGTGAATGGAACCAGACATCTGAACGTCAATGTAAGAGTTAAATGAATACGAATATGCTGCCTGAGACATTGCTTCACAATAGGTTTGAGAGTGCAGGAGTCTGGGGTTCATACACCACCCTGCATCATTAGTCCTTGGACAAGACTCCCAACACCATGTCTGCCCATCTGGAACATGATTAAGCAGCAAATCACTAAAATGCCATACAAACTTTTCCAAATGGTACACAGTGGTGGTGAATGGAACCAGATGTCCACCTTTAAAAGCTGCCTCATAAAAAGTTAGTACTGGTTATGAATATGGAGCTTTTTATGAGTTTTATGAGAAGGTTTTGGCTTAAAATGTTTTTTAGCCTATTCATAGTGGAGGGGTACGTACAGGGCATTATAAGGCAAAAATAGTCCCCAAAGAAAAAAATAGAGAGTTTCAAATTATCATCAATATCCATTGACACTCCAAAGACAGGTGTAGGTTCACTAGTGGCTCTGATGGTAAATAATATGTCTATATTCGTGCTGCTGACGTCTGGTTACCATCACCAGTTTTTCAAAAATTTCACATTTACTGCATTTACAGGACGTATCTGAAGGTTGTTACTAATGTTAAACCAAAACATTATCCAAACTTTACTGTACTTGACTGAGCTCCAGAGAATCCGAGTCATTAAACTGTTCACAGGGGTGGTGAATGGAACCAGAAGTTCATCTTTTAAAGCTAATACTTGAAATGGTTATGAATATGATGCTTTTTATAAGTTTTATAAAAAATTTGTGGCTTAAAATGTATTTTATCCTATTTATAGCGAAGGGGCACAAACAAGGTGTTCTTGGTCCCCTAAGAAAAAATAGAAAGTTTTAGATTTATGACTATTTTTTATCTTTAAAGTCCATATAAACACTCAGAAGACACGTTTAGGTTCACATGTGGTTCTGATGGTTCATAATATGTTCACTTTTTTTTGTTGTAGACATAATGACATCTGGTTACCATCACCACCACTGTAAAAGACATCAGAGTCTCTATAATTAACTACTTCATATCAAACCACTCTGAATGAATCTGTTTACATCTCAGGTACTGAGTTATTCAAAACTTTGTGGAATTTCACATTTCCTGCATTTACATGATGTATCTGATGGTTGTTGCTTTAAAAGCTAAACCAAAACATTATTTAAACTATACTGTATTTAAGTCACAGCAAGTCACTCTGAATAAGACCTAAAATTCCATTCAAACCTTTTACAAATAGGACTTGATTGAGCTCCAGAGAATCTGAGTCATAGAACTGTTCATAGTGGAGGTGGACGGAACCAGACATCCACCTTTGAAAGCGTATACTTGAAATGGTTATGAATATGGAGATTTTTATGAGTTTTATGAAAAATTCGTAGTTTAAAATGTATTTAGCCTATTCATAGCGGATGGGCACATACAAGGTGTTATAAGGGAAAAATAGTTCCTAAGAAAAAATAGAAAGTTTTAGATTTATGACTATTTTTTATCTTTAAAGTCTATATAAACAATCCGAAGACACGTGTAGGTTCACTGGTGGTTCTGATGGTTCATAATATGTCCATATTTTTGTTGTAGACACGGTGACGTCTGGTTACCATCACCACCATTGTAAAAGACATCAGAGTCTCTATAATTAACTGCTTTATATCAAACCACCCTGAATGAATCTGTTTACATCTCAAGAACTTCAAAAATTGTGTGGAAAACATTAAATGGTTATGAATATGATGCTTTCTATAAGTTTTATGAGCAATTAGTGGCTTAAAGTGTATTTTAGCCTATTCACAGTGGCGGGGCATATAAAGGGTGTTATAAGGCAAAAATAGTCCCCAAAGATTTATGACTTATTATCATCAAAATCCATATAAACACTCAGAAGACAGGTGTAGGTTCACTGGTGGCTCTGATGGTAAATAATATGTCTATATTCGTGTTGGTGACGTCTGGTTACCATCACCACCACTGTAAAAGACATCAGAGTCTCTATAATTAACTACTTCATATTAAACCACTCTGAATGAATCTGTTTACATCTCAAGGACTGAGTTATTCAAAAATGACTGCATTTACATGATGTATCTGTTGGTTGTTACTTTAAAAGCAAAACCAAATCATTATTTAAACTAGATTTTATCAGGCTTTGCCAAAAGGCCTCCTGTGACAACGTACGAGAAGTCAATGTCAACCCTTATTCATATACTGGAGCAGATTCGTGCTTCTGTAGGTCCTCTTTTGAGAAGAAATCTGATCTTTATTAGTAAACAAAGGCAGCTTTTTAAATGCTTTTCAATAGAGACCCGCTGAAGTAGTTCAGCAGCTGGGCAGCCAGTGAGTCCAACGAGTCCAGATGTGAAAGCACTCCTCCCTCTTGAGGGAGTTGCGTTGCCTATTCCTCACTCTCTCTTTTTTTTTTTCCCTCTCCCTCTGCTAGGAATCCCCACTGATCCGTAATATGCCCTCCCACGCACACATGCTCGCACACACGCTGCAATCAACGGGGGGGAAAGAAAGGGCCGCGAGCTACTTTAGACGCCGGCCTTGGCTCAGCGGAAGGGGAATCCAAACACCATTAAGTTCTGTTATTACACATTTACATACAAAGTCAACAAAACGCTGCGCCAGCAACTTTAGGAGCGGGATCCAACCAAATCAGCACGCAGGGCCGCGCAGGACTGGAGCAAATGCTCAAATCGCAACCGGGCCTTATCGCAACAATCAGCGTAGGCTGAGCACAAAGGGCAACGGAGGAGCGAGCGGGGATCTGATTGCACCTCTGATGTCTAAGGGCAAAGAAGCCAGACAGCAATCTTCACTAAGTCTCACACACATACACACACACTGTAACCACAGATGATTCCACTGCTGATGTTATCTCAACTCTACTCCGTGATGGCTGAAAGCAGAGTGTGCTGTACGCAGGCCGTACGCTTTGAATTATGGGTCTTGGAAGTCGGTGTTTCTGCCCATTCCTGCAGACCAAGCGCGCCAAGTGTTTGGTGACAACATGGTAGCTGCAGTCCAATAGACTCAAGATTCAAATTCACAAACATCCCTGCGCTGTTATGTCTGGGACGCTGGCTCAATCAGCCCAGGCTGGAACGGGTTCAGCCCCAAACGCACTGGTTGGTTTATTATTTCAAGTTTGGTTGGAAGTTTATGACTCGGGCTGTATTTGAATGCTGCCGCTACAGCTGCAGCAAAATTTCACAGCATGATTCTGCACTGTGTGAAGCCGCCAGTCGGGTCTCGTTGGGAGAGTATGTGCAGAAATGCTGCAGTGGTCAGTGAATTGTGTTTGTATTAGATTGGAAACAGTAGCTGAACAGGTGGGTTTACTAGGGGAGTCAGAAAATAATCATTGAATATTGTATCATATTTGGTGATGCTGCATGGATTCTGGTCACCACGGTGGTGTAGTGGTTAGTATGGTGGTGTAGTGGTTAGTATGGTGGTGTAGTGGTTAGTATGGTGGTGTAGTTGTTAGTACGGTGGTGTAGTGGTTAGTATGGTGGTGTAGTGGTTAGTATGGTGGTGTAGTGGTCAGTATGGTGGTGTAGTGGTTAGTATGGTGGTGTAGTGGTTAGTAAGGTGGTGTAGTGGTCAGTATGGTGGTGTAGTGGTCAGTATGGTGGTGTAGTGGTCAGTATGGTGGTGTAGTGGTTAGTATGGTGGTGTAGTGGTTAGTATGGTGGTGTAGTGGTTAGTATGGTGGTGTAGTGGTTAGTAAAGTGGTGTAGTGGTTAGTATGGTGGTGTAGTGGTTAGTATGGTGGTGTAGTGGTCAGTATGGTGGTGTAGTGATTAGTATGGTGGTGTAGTGGTCAGTACGGTGTTGTAGTGGTTAGTACGGTGGTGTAGTGGTTAGTATGGTGGTGTAGTGGTTAGTATGGTGGTGTAGTGGTTAGTATGGTGGTTTAGTGGTTAGTATGGTGGTGTAGTGGTTAGTACGGTGGTGTAGTGGTTAGTAAGGTGGTGTAGTGGTCAGTATGGTGGTGTAGTGGTTAGTATGGTGGTGTAGTGGTTAGTAAGGTGGTGTAGTGGTTAGTATGGTGGTGTAGTGGTCAGTATGGTGGTGTAGTGGTCAGTATGGTGGTGTAGTGGTCAGCACTGTCTCCTCACAGTAAGATGATCTGGGTTGGATTCCCGGTCCGGGTGGTTCTGTGTGGAGTGTGTATGTTCTCTCTGTGTTTGAGTGGGTTCCTCTGGGTACTCCGGTTTCCTCGCACAGTCCAAACACATGTATGTTAGGATCCTCACTCTAAACTGATTTTAGGTGTGAGTGTGTGTGTGTTGGCAATGCGATGGACTGGTGACCTGTCTATGGTGTATCCCGCCTTTGCTCGATGACGCTGGGATTGGCTCCAGTGACCCCGACTAGCGCAAAGGATGGATTTTATTAAAAGCAGAAATTTGTGGAGGACAGCATTAAGCTATGTTTGAACCTCCAACCACTAGACAGCAGTGTTGTAATCTATTTTCAGCAATTAGACTCAAACAAGCATTAGCAAATCTATGCATATCATCACTGTCCAAACCGGTATCCCCAAAACTTTACAGGAGAGGCCAAAAACCGCCTTGTCAATGTAATGTTAACGTTATGCTGAGTGATTTTGGAGCATTTCTATTGGTCCGTTCATCGTGAAACTCTCACAGGATATAAAGAGCAGCTGTCGAGTTCAAATGATACAGAAAAATGAAAATTGATCAAAATGAGTTACATGTTTTTCTTTGGACGGTGACGATACGGTGGTCCTGCTGCAGTTAGGTTTTAAAAATCGTGATATATTGCCTTCATATCATATCAGCAGGTTCTTGCCAACACACAGCTCTGTTGCTCACCACTGTGTTACATCACCTTTCCTGTTATCAGCACTTAATGATCTCTGACCAGAGCCTGAAGACCCCCAACACTAGGCCCTACCCCTTATTGTTGGGATGGAGGGATGCGGGGAAGTGTTAGGGCTACACGGCCCTCCAAAGAGAGACTGTTTTCCAGAAGCACACTCCAAATGGAGCGTGATGAAAAATTTCCCAGCATGTCTTGTGAATCACCGACAAGACAGCTGGGCAAGCGACCAAAGAAGCCCACAAGTGTGAGAATTTCCTCTGTTACAAACTATGACAGCAGTTGAGTTACACTGTATTGTATTATCTGTTTAATGTTTTTTCAGTGTATTTTGCGCCTCTTCTTCATAACAAGGACGCGAAGTAGTGGCTAGTAGTAACCTGATGTCTTGGAAACCCGACCCCACTGCCCCCTCAACCTTTGAATGCATATGTCTAAATTTAACAAAGCTGAAATTGACTACATTTACAAAAGTCAAGTTTATTTGTGTAGCGCTTTTTACAGAGGTGACGGCGGCAAAACTCCCTCAGACTGGAGGAAGGAACCTTGGGAGGAACCAAGACTCACAAGGGAAGAGCCGTCCTCCTCTGGTCAAACAGAATTTATAGATTATTAAACTCATAGTAAGAGCCAAGAGAATCTCTGTTTGAGGCTTTAGGAACTGAACAGGTAGAGGCAGTCCCCGACCAAGGCAAAGTGGGATTGAGCTTAACCGTCCAATCATATCTTGATGCTGGTAGAGAGAAGTCGGATGCCTTCCTGCCTGTTCCACCTGCAGCTGTTCTATTCTGGTGCCTCAGGAGCCCAAAACCAAATGACTGTATCATGAAATATTACAATCATAATCTGATTTCTGCTGTTATTTGATTATTCCAGTGTTTAGCATACTTCAGGTTCTTAGACTGGCTTAAAGCCCAGATATCTGATTAGGAGATCAGATGATAATCAGATTCCTCAGAACATATGTAGACCCCTTACTCTGATTTCTTTCAGGTCTCTCAGTCTGTGCATGCTTCAAAAGAGGGCTGGGAATACGCAGTAGTTACAACAAAACACTGTTGGAGCGAAACACTGATCGAAACTAAACACTGAAATGTTCTAGATGATGTTCTAATTTAATGGTTAATCTGTTAAAATCAGTTTATTTCATTATTTAATGATCCAAGTGTTCTTGTTTTTAATCTTAAATCACTGTTTTCTTTTGGTTCATTCATCATGAAATTTTCACACAATGTAAACAGTATCATGCAAAAGGCAGGAGATGCTTCTGAACAGATCAGACAGAAGAATCTACTTACACAAGAAAAGAAAGAACTGAAAGTTAAAAAAACTGAAGTTATAGCAAAAATGGGGCTCCTAACAACCACCTGGAACACCCAGCGGACCGACCAAAACTCTCCCCGTCAGCTTTAACAGCAGCTTTTGTTTTTGAGGGAGAGGAGAACATCAAGCTCCACTTTGGTAAATCTATTAAAATGAGTTTATTTCATTATTTAATGTTCCACGTGTTCATTAAACGTCTTGCTTTTGATCTTAAATCATTGTTTTAATTCTTATTTATTTATTTCATGAACAAAAACAGTGCTTGTAAATATGTTCCTGACAGCAAATGTTAACAAACGTCAACAGTTCCTATTAAACTCCACAGTGAACACATAAGGGTTAATTCTGAGCCATGTTGCTGGTAGTGATACAAAAATGATTTTTATTTTTATAATAAAAAATAAACGAATAAAACTGAAATCAGGATGTGTGACGTTAAAAAACAAGTACATTGAGGAATTCATGGAAGCTTGAGTGATGAGGTTAATGTAGATATAGAGAATAAGATCTCAGTCGGGTCACTTTAGACCCAGGTTGTGCATCAGAGGGTTAAACCAACATTCCCTCATCTCAGTGCACAGTCACCGACATGGTTCGAATCAACTGATCAAACTTCTCCAGCATAAACAGGGCCGGCGTTTCCCCTCGTCCTCCCTTGCGTTGTCGTCTGCCTCTGCTTTCTATCTCTTAGGAGCTTGGAGAGGAGGGGGGGGGGGGGTATTGGCTGTTTTTGAAGTGCGGCTGGTAGAGCAGTGCAGGATGTCACGTTGCCCACAGAGGAGCGAGAGAAGGAGGGAGGCGGAGAGACAGAGAGATTCCCTAAGAGTGAGTCAGACTGTAGGAGTCCCCTTTTCACTCTCCTTCGCTGCGAGCGCACAAACAATCCCTCCCCTCCGAGCTAGTGCTGTGCTCAGGCAGCGGCGCCCACTCGCTCTTATCTCTCATTACCTCCAGCAGATGCGCCCAAACGCTCTGTTATTCTCTCTCGATGTCATTAAACAAATACACAAATACCCTAAACGGGGGTATTCAGAGGGGTGTGCGCAGCAGTAGCAGCTTCTGCTCTCCTGGGAAGGCTTCACACTAGATGTTGAACCATTGTTGTGAGAATTTGACTGCACTCAACATTGACAAGAGCTTGAGTGAAGGCTTGGATGATCAGATCTGCATGGCGAACGCCAACTCATCCCAAAACTAGCATGAGTAACGTAATATGTGCTGATCTCTTGTGAATATGCTGGTGTTTATTTGGATAGTAGATCTAGCAGAACGTCGGATGGAGGCAAAAGTGCATTCCATGCAGGGCAGAGAGTGAGAGAGAGAGAGTAAGAGTGAGAGAGAGAGAGCTGATGGTGGTGGGTTGGCATAGGGGAGTTTCCATGCGAGGATTGCCCAAGCATTCAGCGCCAGTGCCAGTTGCGGGGAAACCCTCTTCACAAACACAAGAGCCCACGCCCTTCATCCAGCCAGAAACTTGTTTCTCAACACTTTCAGGACGTGGAGCCACATCCATGTGTATATCGTCGCTGTCCAAAGCAAAACAAGAATCTCCAAACTGAGAACTTGGCAGGAGAGGCCAAAAGAAGTCTTTACTTTCAATGGAAGTCAATGGAACCAGACATTTTTCCAAGCTGTTTTGGAACATTTCCATTGGTCCATGCATCACGAAACGTTCACACAATGTAAACAACAGGGTTTGTGTTCGAATGAGGCACAAAAATAAAAATGGACAAAAATGAAGATCACGTGTTTTTCTTTGGACGGCAACGATATATACACACGTATTGTGCAAAAAGCCAGACGATGCTTCTGAGGAGATCAGACATAAGTATCTACATACACAAGGAAAAAAACTAAAAATAAACAGAAGAAAACAATAGCATTCCTAACAACCACCTGGAAGACCTGGTAGACCCACCAACACAGTCCCCCTTCTCATACACAGATCTTAAAGCTTCATCTCTGAGAGAAGAGAGGAGAACATCCACATGTGTAGCTGTAGAAGCTCGTCACTGAGAAAAGTAGATACAGACACTTTGGACAAAGAAGCTGCTTCTGTTCTCAGAACTATGGACTGACCACCCCAGAGTCTAGAACCTCAACACCACTGAACGATGCACAGGAAGACAAAGCTAAACCAACTTCTTAGACTGAAATTTGAGGCAAGTGTGGCAGCATGTAAGAAGAATATATACAGAGTATATACAGTTCTGTGCAAAAGTTTTAGGACACACGGGGATGTTATTATATTTTAAAAGCTGTTTTCCAGACAGGAAGCTTTTACTTACTCAGTAAACACTTTATTATTTAAATATTAAACAGTATTAATACAGTAAGTAGTTCTTTTACATACATCAGTGTGTTTATTTAACTCTTTCCAAGCTTCTCCTAAACAACCCAGTATTATTATCAGTTCTCATCTAATACCTGCTTTGACTGCTCAGTACTTCATTAAGCTAAATCAAGATTACTGCTGAAGGAACTGAACACATTCATACAATGTCTGGGGCGTCCAGGAGAAATCTGGAACCTAACTTTGTTCTTCAAACTGGATCAAGATCTGATCTACTTCTCTCACAATAACATATTCATGTTACTTTGTATTGTATGTATGATTATTTACATCTGTTCTAATCAGATCTGCTGTTCTTACTGGTGAACATACTCTTATTAATCAGATAAGGACTTTTAAACTATCACACAGTAGTGTATATATGTGTGTATATATATATAGGCCTCTACCTGTGCAGCTTCTAAAGTTTTGCTATCCAGATTTCAAACAGAGACTCTTTTCTTTGGTATTTAGTTTATGAAACTGTTAATACTGTTTAACTAGAGGAGGATGGGTCTCCCCTTGGGAGTCTGGTTCCTCCCAAGGTTTCTTCCTCCAGCCTGAGGGAGATGTTCTTGCCACTGTTGCCTCTGGCTTGCTCACTGGAGGATATATGTTGTAACTGTCTGATTTCAGAACTTCTGTAAAGCTGCTTTGAGACAACATTGATGTAAAAAGTGCTACACAAGTAAACTTGAATTGAACCGAATTGAATAAGGACATCTTCTTCTTGGCTATAAGTGGTGGGAACAGAATGAAATCTTCTCTGCTTTCAGATAAACTCACAATGAGCAGATATAAACTGTGAACCCCCATAAAAAAATTCCAAGAATTCCTTTAAAGACCGCCGTAAAAGAGATCCGAGCTGCACCTTCACCTCGAGCGCTGATCTTTTTGAACTATTTACATGAAACTGCTTGAGTGCCCTCATACACGTTTGAGTTAAAACGAGCGTCTCGGCTTCGTGTTCCTCTAAAACAGGACGTGGCTGTTCCAGAACGCTCCGTCACGGAGGGCTGCCGTGTCCTTGGGTCCTCTCTTCACAGGTAGAACAATGGAGGCGCTTCCTCCAGCCTTGTTCTCTGGGACTCTGGGATATCCAGCTTGTTTACAGCCTCTTTGCTTCGTCCTTTTCCTGCACGTCCTGCCTTTATTTCACCAGCTCGTCAAGTTAAACACTGTTTGTAAACCTCAGGTATCAACAGCTGGGGGCTACCGCTGCTATTTTCCGTACGGAAAAAAAGAGGAGGAGGGGGGGGGAGGAAAAATGGCAGGAATAAAGGGAGAGAGAGAGCGAGAGAGAGAGAGAGAGAGAAAGAGAGAGAGACAGAGAAAAAAATCAAAACAAACGCCCAGGCACTGGGGACAGCGCAGACTGCCACATTCTGTGTTTGTGCTTCATTCCTGGCCTGCGCAGGCAATGGAAAGTTCTGGAAATGTAAATCCGTTGGGTTAAAAATACAGCGCATTAATGTGCTCCACATGTGGCACTCTGGCAGGGAAAGGGATATTTTGACGGCAGAGGAGGAAGGGAGGGATGGAGGGAGGAAGGGAGGGAAGGAGGGAGGGAGGGAGGTCGCGGTCGGAGGGGTTTTCTTTCTGAAGCAGCGCGGCAGAGCGTGCAGACACATGCGACGTATGGATACGCGCTCCACAGCAGCATTTTAAGCAAATTTCCCAAAAAGAAAGCGGGAATTCTGCAGAGTTTCCCAAAATGCCACGGGACAGGAGTCCTGCCATATGCAAGGGAGGGATTCGAAGCTTTATAAGCTCTCAGTAGAGCAGCTGCGCAGTCGTAGGCCTAAAGCTCGGCCGACTTTCAGCCCAATTCTAATCCTGATCTTTCTCTGTTCAACAAAACACTTTACTATTTAAATATTAAACAGTATTAATAGAGTAAGTAGTGTTTTTACATACGTCAGTGTGTTTATTTAACTCTTTCCAAGCTTCTCCTAAACAACCCAGTATTGTTTACAGTTCTCATCTAATACCTGCTTTGACTCCTCAGTTCTTCATTAAGATAAACCAAGATTTGCTGCTGAAGGAACTGAATACATTCATACAATGTCTGGGGCGTCCAGGAGAAATCTGGAACCTAACTTTGTTCTTCAAACTGGATCAAGATCTGATCTACTTCTCTCACAATAACATATTCATGTTACTTTGTATTGTATGTATGATTGTTTACATCTGTTCTAATCAGATCTGCTGTTCTTACTGGTTAAAAACACACTTATTGATCAGATAAGGACATTTATATGTATATATATATATATATATATATATATATATATATATATATATATATATATATATATATATACTGGTGGTTTTCTTACTGTTGCAATTATATGCATATATAATTACAATGTTATAACCACTAAATTGTCCTCGTCAACAACAAAACTCCTGGAGTTATAAGCACGGATGCACACTGAGCAGACTGCTGACTGAACACATGCAAATGTGAGATCAGAACCTCCCACACATATACCACCACTACATTCATCTTAATTAGTAGCAGTAGCAGTTTGAGTCACAAAATGTATATTAAAAATATTTACGGTGTGTTATTCATTTAATTATAAAATTAAATGGGGGCCCCAAAAGCATGGCTAGAGCACCCAAGAGGCCTTTGGGTCAAAGTCCCTAAAAGAAGTCAGAGTAGCCTTAAAATGGAGGGACCACAGAAATAAAAATATATTGTATCATAAATTTTGATAGGCATCGCAAAATGTATTGGGCCAGGGTCCCCCCGGGGCCCCACAGGCCCGGTCAGTAATTAAGCCATGCTCTTAAGTGAGATGGTGGCTGATTTGTTGTTGTTGTTGTTTCTAATCTGCCTCATTTCAATTAACACTTCAATTACTTCTGTAAAGGTTGCCAGAGAACATCCATCCATCCACTACCACCTGCTAGTTGGGGTCATGGGGGGCTGAAGCCAATCCCAGCATCATCAGGTGAAGGCGGGGTACACCATGGACAGGTCACCAGTCCATCACATGGCCAACACACACACTCACCCACACCCTCACACCTACGGGCAGTTTAGAGTGAGGATCCTAACATGCATGTGTTTGGACTGTGGGAGGAAACCCAATGTCATTGTTGATGGACCAATAGAAATGCTCCAAATTGGCTTGGAAAGAATTCTGGTTCCATTGACTTACACTGTAAGTAGAGACAGTTTAAATTACACCTAACAGGAAATTACACAACAACTAAATGTAATATGAAAATAATATGACTTTTGATATTTGTCGCTATCGCAACTTCCAATCTTCTGCAGGAATCATTTTCAAAAGTTCAGTCTGAGATGTTGGTTGGGATTCACATGAACATTAATAAGTCAACTGTAGACAAATACTGATTGCACAGCTTGCCAGCCACCACTCTGGGACCACTTCCACTTCAACTTCACATAAAACAACCAAACAAACAATTGTCAGCCACTCAAACCCAACATGCCTGCTGCAGGTACTACAAGAGCAGCTCGCCGCTCGCCAGATAACATGAAACTGGCAACGTGGACACACCCACCATCTCTTGGCCAGCACAGAGCCCCTCAGAGTCCCACCGTCTACGTCACACTCACACAGAGAAGGCCAAGACTAGACAGATCACATTATTCCAGCAAACGTGTCCTCTGACAGCACTCCTCGATTCCCCAGAGCTCTCCTACCTTGTGCTTTCTCCACGAACACCACCTTGGAGTCGGGCTGGAAGTTGTGTCCGCTGAGGACCATCCTCTCCCCTCCTGAGGCGGGACAGCTCTCCATGCTCTGTCTGTCCACCAGAGGCAGCTCCTGCGCGGACCGCTGGGCTAACCACACAAACACAAACAACAAGAGCGTTAAAGCGTGATTCAGAAACAGCTCCGCGAGCTTCACATCATCTCAGGGCCTCCATTTGTAACCAGTTACTGGCTCTGACTAGCTTTGGTCCTCAAACAGTATCCTGGCTGGGTTGTGGATGTGCTGGTATGAGTGGATCAGACACAGCAGTGCTGTTGCTGGAGTGTTTAAACACTGTGTCCACTCACTGTCCACTCTATTAGACACTCCTACTACTTGCTGGTCCACCTTGTAGATGTAAAGTCAGAGACAGTAGCTCATCTGCTGCTGCACAGTTTGTGTTCCTCTAGTTCTTCGTCAGTGGACACAGGACGCCGCCCACAGGACACTGCTGTCTGGATAGTTTTGGTTGGTGGACGGTTCTCAGTCCAGCAGTGAAACTGAGGTGTTCAAACACTCCAGCAGCAGCAACACTGCTGTGTCTGATCCACTCACACCAGCACAACACACACTGCTAACACACCACCACCAAGTCAGTGTCACTACAGTGCTGAGAATGATCCACCACCCTAATACTACCTGCTCTGTGGGGGTCCTGTGGGGGTCCTGATCATTCAAGAACAGAGTAATAAAGCATACAGAGAATCAGATGAACTACAGTTTGTAAGTGGAGCTGATACAGTGGACAGTGAGTGGAGCTCCTGTATGGTCAGTGGAGCTGATACAGTGGACAGTGAGTGGAGGTCCTGTATGGTCAGTGGAGCTGATACAGTGGACAGTGAGTGGAGGTCCTGTATGGTCAGTGGAGCTGATACAGTAGACAGTGAGTGGAGCTCCTGTATGGTCAGTGGAGCTGATACAGTGGACAGTGAGTGGAGCTCCTGTATGGTCAGTGGAGCTGATACAGTGGACAGTGAGTGGAGGTCCTGTATGGTCAGTGGAGCTGATACAGTAGACAGTGAGTGGAGCTCCTGTATGGTCAGTGGAGCTGATACAGTGGACAGTGAGTGGAGGTCCTGTATGGTCAGTGGAGCTGATACAGTGGACAGTGAGTGTAGGTCCTGTATGGTCAGTGGAGCTGATACAGTAGACAGTGAGTGGAGCTCCTGTATGGTCAGTGGAGCTGATACAGTGGACAGTGAGTGGAGGTCCTGTATGGTCAGTGGAGCTGATACAGTGGACAGTGAGTGGAGCTCTTGTATGGTCAGTGGAGCTGATACAGTGGACAGTGAGTGGAGCTCTTGTATGGTCAGTGGAGCTGATACAGTGGACAGTGAGTGGAGGTCCTGTATGGTCAGTGGAGCTGATACAGTGGACAGTGAGTGTAGCTCCTGTATGGTCAGTGGAGCTGATACAGTAGACAGTGAGTGGAGCTCCTGTATGGTCAGTGGAGCTGATACAGTGGACAGTGAGTGGAGCTCCTGTATGGTCAGTGGAGCTGATACAGTGGACAGTGAGTGGAGGTCCTGTATGGTCAGTGGAGCTGATACAGTGGACAGTGAGTGTAGGTCCTGTATGGTCAGTGGAGCTGATACAGTAGACAGTGAGTGGAGCTCCTGTATGGTCAGTGGAGCTGATACAGTGGACAGTGAGTGGAGCTCCTGTATGGTCAGTGGAGCTGATACAGTGGACAGTGAGTGGAGCTCCTGTATGGTCAGTGGAGCTGATACAGTGGACAGTGAGTGGAGCTCCTGTATGGTCAGTGGAGCTGATACAGTGGACAGTGAGTGCAGATACCAGGAGGTGGTTTAATGTTATGGCTTAACTTCCGTTACAAGTTAAGGATGTTAGTCTGTGTCTTGTAAAGCCGCCGGTTTAGGTTTTGTTCTGACAGCAGTGATATTGTGATTATAGTTTTAGTACATGTTATTATACGTCTATAACAGAGTTTTGATCACTTCTCAAAACACATACTAATAAAACCTGGCCAGCTCTCGCGTCTCTGATAGGCTTCGTATTGCTGCTGTAATCAGTAAGCGTTTGGCTTTGCGCCAGAAATTTCTGCTTATTTTACGAGCTGCTCTTACTGTGTAATGATCCCCCTCGTTCACCCCACACTATATGACAGCTTCTGGCACACGGCGGTGCCAAAAATTGTCATTAGACGACTGAAGCACACGATAAACCTTCAGCGGTAGTGAAAGTTTCACTCTGTAGCCGAAAAAATCAACATTAAACGTGTATTAATGACGATGTCACTGTAAATTCTATCACTTCTGCTTCGTTTAATGGGCAGAAACGTCCTGTATGGGGCTGTGAAGAGTATAGCTGGGGTACATATCATCACTGTCCAAAGGAACACACATTTTGGTGCACAGCTACTGAACTGAATTACATTTTATTGGGAGAAAAATCTAAAGTTTCAACAAATACACTACTGTGCAAAAGTCTGAGGCTCCTAAACTGATAGTTTAAAAGTCTTTATCTGGTCAATAAGTGTGTGTTCACCAGTAAGAACAGCAGATCTGAACAGATTAGAACAGATATAAATAATCATACATATAATACAAAGTAACATGAATATGTTATTGTTATAGAAGTAGATCAGATCTTGAGCTCCAGTTTGAAGAACAATGTTAGGTTCCAGATTTCTCCTGGACGCCCCAGACATTGTATGAATGTGTTCAGTTCCTTCAGCAGCAACCTTGATTTAGCTTAATGAAGTACTGAGCAGTCAAAGCAGGTATTAGATGAGAACTGTAACTAATACTGGGTTGTTTATAGAAGGAGAAGCTTGGAAAGGGTTAAATAAACACACTGATGTATGTAAAAACACTACTTACTGTATTAATACTGCTTAAATATTTAAATAATTAAGTGTTTTGCTGAGTAAATATTAGTTTCCTATCTGGAAAATATAGCTTTTTATATATAATAATGTCCCTAAGTGTCCTAAAACCTTTGCACACAGTACTGTATATAGATTTTGTGCAAAGTAACTGAAAAATAGATTTAAGTTTATGGTTAGGGTTAGGGTTATGGGTGGGCGGAGCCTCTATGGCTGAGACTATTAGCAGCCTGACAGTCGGCATTTTAATGAATCAAGACATTCATAAGGGCAACAGACCGAAACTATTAATGGATTTCATTTAAATCCACTTCAATACAAGAAAAGTCTAAACCAGTTTAACATTGCTGATATGGTGGACCAATAGAAATGCTCCAAAATCACTCTAAAGACAGTCTTGGTCCTCTCCTGTAAAGTTACTATTTTAGAGATACCTGTTTTTCTTTGGACAGTGGTGGTATTAGTCTAAGTCTTGCTGATCTCACTGTAGAGAACTGTTACACCACAAACAGGCAGCTGACCTGGAGTCGTCAGGAGAGTGACCTGATGTCTGAATCTGTACTTGTATTTGCATGTGTTCAGTCAGCAGCTCGTCTCTCAGCAGTCTGCTGAATGGGTATCCGTGCTCGTGACTCCACAGGAGTTTCGTTACTGATCAGGAAAATTTAAAAAAAATCTCAAAAATAAAATATTTGAAAAAATTGGAACAGCTGTTCACTCCAGAATTATGGAATGCTCTGAATAGATATGTGGACTTTTCTTGTTACTGAGGTTTATTGAAGAATTGATAGGTTGATATTGTGTTTATAACATTACAATTATATATGCATGTATTCACATATAGAAGAATTTTGCACAGTAATACATACATACATATATATATATATATATAGTCAAAAGTCTCAGGACACCCTATTATTTCAGAAATGAAAGGGAAAATGAGGTATCTGAATATCATGCCTATCTTTTAGGCATGGCCACCAACTTGAAAGCTGCCATATTGGCTCAAGGGCAAGTTTTTCCAATGGGAAGGTGGTCATGTAGCACATCAAAGAAGACCAGAACTGTCTCAGAAATCGACTGATGCAATCAGATTTGCAGTAACTGAACACAGATCTGGCACGGTTCAGCACCAGAACATGCTGAACATGTTGTTTAATGTGGTTGTTGTTGCAACTTTTTGTGTTGATAACTTTGGAAACACACAAGATATTGCAAATCTGATTGTATCAGTCGATTTCTAGAACAATTCTAGTCTTCTTTGATCTGCTATATGGCCAACTTCCCATTGGAAAAACTTGCCCTTAATCCAATATGGTAGCTTTCAATGTGGGGGCCATGGTTGGGACACAGACTAAAAGATAGGCCCCCTCAACCGTTACTTGCTGGGGTTTTCAGATACATCATTTTCCCTTTCATTTCTGAAATAAAAGGGTGTCCTGAGAGTTTTCACTCACACTGTATATATATATATATATATATATATATATATATATATATATGTCACTCTGGAGATGCTTGTTATTCATTGGACAGTGATGAGAACCCAAAGCATCTACCAGCCTCTACAGTTACGTAGTCATTGTACGTCGACTCACAGCACTCGATGGGGTTGGATGCCACCTGCAGGGACACTGTCCTCCCATTGGGCTGGTTGATATGGACACGGAAGACCATCCTGACGCGCGTGTTCTTCCTCCCGATGTCCGTCTCGCCTTTCCGCAGCTCGATGTCTGAGTTGCGCAGTTTGAGAATCCCTGCGCAGTCGATTCTGCACCAACAGCCCAGAGAAAAAAAAATCCTGTTAATGTCAAATCTGAGACGCACGTTACTCAGCACTGCTTTTCTTTTTCAAAGCCAAACATAAGCTGTTGTGTTTTTCAGCTGCTGGTCCTGCCAAAGTGCCTCTTTCAGCTATAATTCTCATCTTCTCATTTTTCATGGCACTCAAGCGCATTCACCGAACACTTCATAAACGTCCTCGCTCGCCTTCACTCAGCCGTCCAGCCTCGGCTGCTCACCGGGACGCTGTTAGAACTTTTCCAAAGTGTTTCTCCAATAAACACACGCAACTTCTGTCACCTTAGATTTAACCAGCGCCACATTTGTGATAATGGCTTATAGATATAACGTCAATATATATATATTCTTTGACACTTTAACTGATGGCTACCTACATAGGGGCATCATAACATATGCATAAGGCCTTAATGACATTTATAAAGCAGTAATTAAACATTAATTATCTGCAGAATTACTTAAGATGCTTGTTGCTGCTCTCCATGCTATGGACTGGGGTTCAGTCCCCCACCTGGGTAGCCACCTTACACTATACCAATAAGAGTTCTTGGGGAATACTCCTAACACTACCTTCACCTACCTGTGTACAGGTAAACTGTAACGTTACCTTCACCTACCTATGTACAGGTAAACAGTAACACTACCTTCACCTACCTGTACTTAGTTTAAAAGAGAATCTGTGGAATTTATTTCCATTTATAACACTGTTATAAAGCTTTGCTACCATGCAACTGAACATGTAAGGGTAAAGTTCTAGATTCGATTTATCGGTTCTAGTTCTACACGGTACCCCAGAAATGATAAAGCACATTTATACTCAAGTTAAATAGAAATATAGCTCTATCTAGATGTCTAGTTTTATTAAGTTAAAAGGTTCCACCAACTGGTTCATTCCTTGGCAATGCTGTAAATGTATATATATATATATATATATATATTCATTCCTTGGCAACAGTGTTATAAGACCACCACTTTAGATTAATACAGTGTTTTAGGTTCATGTAATTATTATATGCAAAAGCTATTCATACGTAAGCATAGGCCTGTTTAAGTACTGCTTTATAAACATATTATGCAATGACTAAACATGTGTTATAAAGTCTATATAGAGGAATACTTCAAATAAAGGGTTTTCATTCTTTTTTTAGAGGTGTTTTTTCTTCAGGCACACTGAAAAATATCTGGGAGAACATGAAAAAGCATCAGATGCTCAAGAAGTGGCTGACATTAGCGTTTCCAATATGTTCAATTCAGAAAATAAACAGTAATCGTGAATTCAAATATGGCTGTTGGCTTATTCTTGATTGTAATATGAGCAGAGGTGCTCAAACTTTTACAAATGACTGCACGTATTACAACAGCAAGCAAAGTGGAAGAATCAAGAAGGGTTTGCTGGACCTGTTTTCCACAGCCCGTGCCCAGTTCCCGCCGAAAACCAGCCCAATAAAATACTTCATTCTGATATAACAGCCTTTACACTGCTTTAAATCTGACAGGGGGACTTATTACTTCTGCTTTTTCACCAACACACTAGAAACATATCTAGCCACTGCTGGCTGGAATGCCCTCCTAACAGACTGAAATAGGATCCGGAGGGCTTTGGGTTTTTATATAAGCTGAGTTGAGTAATCCATCCATTAAAGCAGGAGAGAAAAGTGCTGAGCTGGTCAGGCTACTGCTGCACGACCCAGCCGCCAGAGCCCCAGCGCCCTGTTAGAGGCTCCGCTCACATCCTGAGGCCTCCTATAACACCAGGTCTGCAGCTCCTGGGAGGGAAACCCACTGAGCTGGGGCTCCACCAACACTCACACATGCACTTCTCCGGGAATTCACTACGAGGAGCTGAGAAAGCGCAATAAAACTAGGAGCAGCCTCAAATTAGAGCTTCAGCTGCCACAAGCTGTAGTGCTTCACCAGAACTGAAACCCCATTGGCTGGAAATCCAAAACTGAAAACCATATAAAACATATTACGATTATTACTGTAGACTACAGTATGTGCCGTGGCATTCAATGTTCTCAAGGGCTGCGAATGGCTGGCCATCTAAAACAATAGATTCTATTATTTTTAGTTACTCTTTGGCTGTTATTTGCTAATCATTCTGTGATTTATATCTTGTACATATACATATATATATATATATATATATATATATATATATATATATAAATAATTCCAGTCACAACATGCAGTCTCTATTCCACTAGTCCTTTTTTTGACTTACTGTAAAACTCATGCATAATTATAGCAGCTAGCTTGCCAGGAAAGTTCTGGCCAAACCTGGTTAACTTAAAATGTCATGAAGCTTCATCACTTGCCAAAACTTAGACTTTGAAAGCGTGCCTTAATATTAGCAGCAACCAACACTGCTTTTATAACGTATATGTTCCATCATGACGCATACTTATTGCCATACATAACAAATAAGATCAATAGCCCTTTCAGTTTTGAGCACTGTACATGTTTGAGTTGCCTTATACAAGCTTCAGGGATTTGGAGACCTCTCTGGTGGAAATGTGTAAAAACAATATTTTGGTTTCTGTAATAAAAAAAAAAAGAATTTGCATTACAATTAATTACTGATTGCTCATTTAATAACTAGGCTCAAGCATTTTATAGCAAAACATTTTATTATAGTATTAAAGCAAAATAATAGATACTATATTAACAACAATACCAAATTGGTATCCTGTTAAACAAAGTGAACAGTTCATATTCAGGTTTGTCTCTTGGTGTCGTAAATGCAGAAGTTGGATGGTTTAAAGCTGCACTATTTAAGTGTTGAAGATTTGGAGCCCTCTCTGGTGGAATTGCATGAAACAGCAAAGGAGTATTTAAGAGACTATGATAAAAAATAATAATTTGCATTATTTTCAACTAATGATTAGGCTTGAACATTTTGTAGCAACAAATAAAAACATTCAAGCAACATAATAGATATGTTGTAAAAATAGAAATACCAATAATAGCCATCTTTTTAAAGGTCAACAGCTGATATTTAGGTTTGTTTCTTAATGTCACAACTGCATAACTTAGAAAGTTAGATGGCTAATAAATTGTTTAAACCTGCACTGATAAAGTTTTGAGGATTTGGAGACCTCTCTGGTGGAAATGTGTAATTGTATACTGTGTGGAAAACATATTAAGGCTCAGTCAAAACTTGGTGAAGGTAATGTTTCCTGAAGATGTGAGTAAATGATCTGCTATTGTCATCATATCTTCATCCATATAATGTTCATCCATAACCCATCTACCATGACGTGCTGGGAAAACTCCTGACCTGATGCTTCTGATATTTAAATGATTATTTCATGCTTTACTGGGCGACTCGCAGCAGCCATTGCTCACCATATATTAGCGTGTTTTCATTCTACAGAGTTTCAACGAAAACAGAGGTTTGTTTGTATAGTAATCTAGGCTAGAAATGTTCTTAAATTTAATTTCATTTATTTTACACAAGGCTCGGGTTACTTAAAACGCAAACACAATTTCGATTGTTCTTGAATTGTGATGCGCAAATTTTGGTTGCATAGAAAAGTTGCTCATAACATGCAACTAGAACCAGCCAACACTAATAGTGTATAGTAAGTAAATTACAAGTCTTACCAGTTGGGTCTAAAAGTGGGCGGTACTTTCCAGTACAGCTAGCCTTTCACCCAGCGACAGAAACTACCAGATGGACGTACTGTTCTCCTATTGGCTTATATCACACAGTGCGCCTGCCGCAGCAGACTTAGTTTTCCGGTCTGCTTGTTGCTAAGTGAAAATACATGCCTACATGGTGCGTCCAATTAAAAATAATGTGTTGTAAATGTTCCATGTTCAGTGTAAATAAGCTTCAGGCAAACAAGAAGCATTACAACAATCTTACATAGTGCAGCTTCACATTACCATTATTCAGTATTGTGAAGCTTTCTGCATTTTTCTGAAACATCAGGCAAAAGAAGCTGATGATGGAAACTAAACGCAACATATTATAGCATTTTCAGTCCCAATAATATTGAGAGAAATGGGCGGGCCTCTGGTGAGTGCCCATAACAAGCCCCCCCCCCCCCCCACCCCCCCCCCCCCCACACACACACCCCCCCACACACACCCCCACACATACACACATACTCACATGGCCCTCATGTTGCTCTCAGGCAGGAGAGGAATCTCCAGCACTTTGGTGTTGGCCTGCATGATCTCGTGACTGGGTGTGGACACGGTCTTGCCGGTGATGCGGTGGACCTGGTAGAAAGCGTGAGGACGCAGGAGACGGTCGTCCGCCGTGCCGATGAACAGCTGCAGGGTGAGAGGTTCGCTCTCCATGTAGCCATGCAACTGAAAAACACAGACGTTCACTGTTAAAGCTGGCTGATAGAAGAAAACCTTCACTCTGGATTAGCCGTGTGCAACCTGACGATACGACATCATTACTGTTATATCTTACATCACAGTATTAGTGTTATTAGGCTGGATCATCAAACAGGCAGATTTAGGCTGACTTTGCACAGTGAAACTTTCATGCAACTTGAGTTGCTTGAGATCAACGCAAAACTAAATTGCACTTGACTTGCATAATGTAAAGTGTCTTGCAACTCACTTGAAACTCACTTGTAAAACAGCCAATAAAACACTGATAATGCATCACATGATCATGTGAAATGTCATCACTTTAAACAATTGATTTCTAAGACTAGCAGCAGTTTAAACGACTACCGAGCTTCATTCATATAATAGATCTGGCTCAGATTACTTTGGGACACAAATGCAACTTTGATTGTTCTTAAATTGTGTTGTGTGACCATCAGGTTGCATGGATATTTTGCTGCATGCAACTCATAACAGGCAACTAGTTGCATTAAAGTTTCAGCATGTAAAACCAGTCAACTTTAAACAAATAGCGTATAGTAACTACATTACAAGCCCCACAAGTTGAGTATAAAAGTGGGCGGTGCTCTCCGGTAAAGCTAACCCTTTGCCCAGCGACAGAAACTACCAGATGCGCCTACTGTTCTCCTATTGGCTGCGCCAAGACTTATTTCCACTGTGTCCAATTAAAAATAGCGTGTCATTTGTCTAAGAAATGTGTGTATGTTGCCAGTAAAACACTATGTAACACTAGAGTAAGTACATTCACAGACGTTATAATGTAGCCCTTGTTTGATAAGCCCTATATTTATTCAGTTATTCAGTTAGACATGTAAATAACATTCTTAATTTTGAATATTAGAGCCTATTTTAATAAAGGCAGTATAAAGTCCAGTTACATTATATACTATGTATTATGGCTGTTCAAAGAAAATGATAATATTACAGGAGAGGCCAAACACATCTTTACTTTCTATGTAAGTTAATAGAAAGGTATTTCTATCAAAGCTGTTTACAGTAATTATATTGGTCCAATCGTCATAAAAATTTGAGCCAATGTAAAAGACGACTGTAGAGCTCAAATCATGCAAAAAAATAAAATTTGCAAAAAATCTATGTACACACATTGGACACCGATGATATAAAGCATATAGTTACAGTAAATGTGACTTATAGATCACAAAACGTCTATCAGGTGGCAACATGCTGCATATACATGCACCGCTACACCAATAAGCTGCTGGCATGTTGAGTGAATAAAGGATGAGAAGAGAAATTGAGCTGAAAAGGCTGGAGAGGTTTGTATATTTACTTAAGAGGGCATGTTTAAGCCGAGCATTTCAGTTTAGACAAGCAGAGGTGGGACAGCGAGTGAGCGAGTGAGAGAGAGAGAGAGAGAGAGAGAGATTCCCCTCTCTTCACCACATTATCACCCACTAGAGGAATGCCAAGACTCTGTATGTTCAGAGAACGCGGACCAGAGCACCTCGTCCACACGTCCGTGAACCGCGGCCAGGTCCTGCCCTCTAAATGCCATTGGACCCACTCTCACCATCTGCAGCATGCCATAGTAGAGCGGACAGCGTGACAGGATCTATACAGGTCCGCTATGTGGGGAACTTCGACATGTGCACTCCAGTAACCGTACAGCTATGGAGAGCACTCGCAACACTCACAGTACTGAGCAACACTCACAATACTGAGCAACACTCACAGTACTGAGTAACACTCACAGTACTGAGTAACAATCACAGTACTGAGCAACACTCACAGTACTGATCAACACTCACTGTACAGAGCAACACTCACAGTACTGATCAACACTCACAGTACTGAGCAACACTCACAGTACTGAGCAACACTCACAGTACTGAGCAACACTCACAGTACTGAGTAACACTCACAGTACTGATCAACACTCACAGTACAGAGTAACACTCACAGTACTGAGCAACACTCACAGTACTGATCAACACTCACAGTACTGAGTAACACTCACAGTACTGAGTAACAATCACAGTACTGAGCAACACTCACAGTACAGGGCAACACTCACAGTACTGAGCAACACTCACAGTACAAAGTAACACTCACAGTACTGAGTAACACTCACAGTACAGAGCAACACTCACAGTACAGAGCAACACTCACAGTACAGAGCAACTCTCACAGTACAGAGTAACACTCACAGTACTGAGTAACACTTACAGTACTGAGCAACACTCACAATACTGAGCAACACTCACAGTACTGAGCAACACTCACAGTACTGAGCAACACTCACAGTACTGAGTAACACTCACAATACTGAGCAACACTCACAGTACTGAGCAACACTCACAATACTGAGCAACACTCACTGTACAGAGCAACACTCACAGTACTGAGTAACACTCACAATACTGAGCAACACTCACAGTACTGAGCAACACTCACAATACTGAGCAACACTCACTGTACAGAGCAACACTCACAGTACTGAGCAACACTCACAGTACTGAGCAACACTCACTATACAGAGCAACACTCACAGTACTGAGCAACACTCACAGTACTGAGCAACACTCACAGTACAGAGTAACACTCACAGTACAGAGTAACACTCACAGTACTGAGCAACACTCACAGTACAGAGCAACACTCACAATACTGAGCAACACTCACAGTACAGAGTAACACTCACAGTACTGAGCAACACTCACAGTACTGAGCAACACTCACTGTACAGAGCAACACTCACAGTACTGAGCAACACTCACAGTACAGAGCAACACTCACAGTACAGAGTAACACTCACAATACTGAGTAACACTCACAATACTGAGCAACACTCACAGTACTAACACTCACAGTACTGAGTAACACTCACAATACTGAGCAACACTCACAGTACTAACACTCACAGTACTGAGTAACACTCACAATACTGAGCAACACTCACAGTACTGAGCAACACTCACAATACTGAGCAACACTCACTGTACAGAGCAACACTCACAGTACTGAGCAACACTCACTGTACAGAGCAACACTCACAGTACTGAGCAACACTCACTGTACAGAGCAACACTCACAGTACTGAGCAACACTCGCAGTACTGAGCAACACTCACAGTACTGAGTAACACTCACAGTACTGAGCAACACTCACAGTACTGAGCAACACTCACAGTACAGAGCAACACTCACAGTACTGATCAACACTCACAGTACAGAGTAACACTCACAGTACTGAGCAACACTCACAGTACTGAGCAACACTCACAGTACAGAGCAACACTCACAGTATTGATCAACACTTACAGTACAGAGCAACACTCACAGTACTGATCAACACTCACAATACTGAGCAACACTCACAGTACAGAGTAACACTCACAATACTGAGTAACACTCACAGTACTAACACTCACAGTACAGAGCAACACTCACAATACTGAGCAACACTCACAATACTGAGCAACACTCACAATACTGAGCAACACTCACAGTACTGAGCAACACTCACAGTACTGAGCAACACTCACAGTACAGAGCAACACTCACAGTACTGAGCAACACTCACAGTACAGTGCAACACTCACAGTACTGATCAACACTTACAGTACAGAGCAACACTCACAGTACAGAGCAACACTCACAGTACAGAGTAACACTCACAGTACAGAGTAACACTCACAGTACAGAGTAACACTCACAGTACAGAGCAACACTCACAGTACAGAGCAACACCCACAGTACTCAGCAACACTCACAGTACTGAGTAACACTCACAGTTCTGAGCAACACTCACAGTACAGAGTAACACTCACAATACTGAGCAACACTCACAGTACTGAGTAACACTCACAGTAAAGAGCAACACTCACAGTACTGAGCAACACTCACGGTACTGAGCAACACTCACAGTACAGAGCAACACTCACAGTACTGAGCAACACTCACAGTACAGAGCAACACTCACAGTACTGAGCAACACTCACAGTACAGAGCAACACTCACAGTACTGAGCAACACTTACAGTACAGAGCAACACTCACAGTACAGAGCAACACTCACAGTACTGAGTAACACTCACAGTACAGAGTAACACTCACAGTACAGAGCAACACTCACAGTACAGAGCAACACCCACAGTACTCAGCAACACTCACAGTACTGAGTAACACTCACAGTTCTGAGCAACACTCACAGTACAGAGTAACACTCACAATACTGAGCAACACTCACAGTACTGAGTAACACTCACAGTAAAGAGCAACACTCACAGTACTGAGCAACACTCACGGTACTGAGCAACACTCACAGTACCGAGCAACACTCACAGAACAGAGCAACACTCACAGTACAGAGTAACACTCACAGTACAGAGTAACACTCACAGTACAGAGCAACACTCACAGTACAGAGCAACACCCACAGTACTCAGCAACACTCACAGTACTGAGTAACACTCACAGTTCTGAGCAACACTCACAGTACAGAGTAACACTCACAATACTGAGCAACACTCACAGTACTGAGTAACACTCACAGTAAAGAGCAACACTCACAGTACTGAGCAACACTCACGGTACTGAGCAACACTCACAGTACTGAGCAACACTCACAGTACTGAGCAACACTCACAATACAGAGTAACACTCACAGTACAGAGTAACACTCACAGTACTGAGCAACACTCACAGTACTGAGCAACACTCACAGTACAGTGCAACACTCACAGTACTGAGCAACACTTACATTACAGAGCAACACTCACAGTACAGAGCAACACTCACAGTACAGAGTAACACTCACAGTACAGAGTAACACTCACAGTACAGAGCAACACTCACAGTACAGAGCAACACCCACAGTACTCAGCAACACTCACAGTACTGAGTAACACTCACAGTTCTGAGCAACACTCACAGTACAGAGTAACACTCACAATACTGAGCAACACTCACAATACTGAGCAACACTCACAGTACTGAGTAACACTCACAGTAAAGAGCAACACTCACAGTACTGAGTAACACTCACAATACTGAGCAACACTCACAGTACTGAGCAACACTCACAGTACTGATCAACACTCACAGTACAGAGCAACACTCACAGTACAGAGCAACACTCACAGTACAGAGTAACACTCACAGTACAGAGCAACACTCACAGTACTGAGCAACACTCACAGTACAGAGTAACACTCACAGTACAGAGTAACACTCACAGTACAGAGCAACACATTTTCAAACGTTTCTAAGCTAAACTTGAAATTAGTTTTCAGGTAAGAATGAATGAAATGAATGAAACATTCAGATCTGATCCAGATTTAAGGCTGAAAGACTCCAGACTAGCACTCGTCTGTCACACTGTGTAGATGAATTAGAGGCTGGGAGGGGCTTATTTAGTTCACCCGGCTATACTATTCATATGTAATTATTAGTTAGTTACTCAGTGACTGTTCTGCTTCAACAGGTCTGAGGCTGTTTTTGTGGTTCATTGTCAAGGAATATAAATGATTGTTTTTCCTGCTTAGACAATAAAAACAATAATCAAATATCATTTGAAATTAAGTGAAAATAAAATGGCATACAACAAATGCTGCATTTCAAGTTACTGGACAAATAGAAATGCTCCAAAATAGCTTGGAAACAATTCTGGTTCCATTGACTTACATTAAAAGTTGAGTAGTTTGGGTTCTCTCCTGTAAAGTTGACATTTTCGAGGTACTAGTTTTTCTGGTGGACAGTGGCAGCATGTTTAGTGTTTGCTTTTATATAATCAGTTATAAGAATCATGATTAACAGCTTAAGTAAAATATCTTACAGTATAAAACCATTCAAAGCAGAACAGAACAGTACGTAGATAAACCTGTGGTGGGTGCATGTGACGTCCAAAAGAGCGAAACGTTGTTCAGTAAATATCCCCATTTTTGATGCTGTCAGTAGCAACAACTTCCAGAATTTCTTCGTGTTTGGTTGAAGCATTGGGCCTCAAGACCCTACCACTGAGTGTTGCAAACAGTAACCTGGCTTGCAGGCTGCTATGCTAAAGGCTGAATCAAGGCTAAAGACTGCCTTAATAAAAATCTGGACTAACGTTAACTCTTTATACTCTGTGAAAGTTTCATGATGAATGGACCAATAGAAATGCTCCAAAGTCACTTGGATTAAAACCTCTGGACATTAACTTAGTAAAGTTAAAGTAAAGTTACTATTTTGGAGATATTCGTTTTTCTTTGGACAGCAACAATATTAAAGTGTAAGACCGTTTTTCCCATTAAACACAGCCATTGCAGGTTTAGCCATTAGCATTTTTACTGCTGCTTGGCATCTCAAGCTGCCAATGTGTGTTCACGCTCCTTTCAAGAATTGCTCCATGGTGTTGGAACAGGTAAAGAACCTGTTGATTACACATCTCTGATTCCATGAGCGCTAGCAAAGCCATTCACTGCTTAATAGAAAGGGTACACTCGTCCAGTGACAGGCTTCGTTCTAACATTGCTTTGCTGATCTACAGAGCTTCACAGATCGGATATTGAAAGCTGTTATCTTTGAGAGCTACAGTAAAAAGTCATGTGGGGTTGGGGACAGAGCTCAACAGCCTATAATCCTTTAAAAGTCAGAGTTCATCACAGATTTCGTTGCAAAGGTTTCCCTCTCCTGTGTTTTTTTCAGCTTGAGCTTGACTGCATGCTGACTGCAGTGCATCCCACAGCTGCTGGAGGGAGCGTGAAGGAGGATCCATAGAGCCAACACCACCATCCAGGTGGTCCCACAGAAGGTCAATTGGGTTCAAGTCTGGGGAATCAGTGGGTAGTCTTGGTCAGCTCTTCCAACCAGTGTGGGACATTTCCAGTGTGATGTGTCGCATTGTCTTGTTGGAAGATCCCATCCACCCCAGAGAAGACAATCAGCATGTATGGTGTACGTGATCTCCAAGGATGGATTTAGACCCAGATCGGTGGAGAGTGTCTTCCACTTGGACGAGTTGGTCCAGAGAATGCCAAGAAAACATTCCCCAGACCAGAACTCGGCCATCTCAACGTGACTCCACTGTGTATAAGCCTTTGACTTTCTCTTTACTGTTCTTTCTGAGCTAATATACACATAAAGTTTCACATTATCTTTCTTACCACGTATATGTGTTTATTTCTTTATTAAACTTCTCTATTTTTAGCTCAGGGCGAGTAAGAATCGAGTAATTAGATCGAGTAAGAATAATGACGTCAAGCACTGATTGATCCCATTCGTTCCCATAAACCAACAGAAGCTGGTGTTTCATCACTCTTTCCATTTACGACACTGGTTTGTGTTGAGCGAGAGTTTCTCCAATCGGATGGGATTTCTTGAGACAGCTAAGTATCTGACCTCCACCACAGAAGCCCGTATCTGTGGTGGAGCCGACATAGTTCGGGAATCGCCCACTATCTACCAGCCATCTGATGTGTGCGGTCAGGGCTGAGAGAGAGACAGACGAAGCCTAGCTGAGGTCCGAGCAGCCTCCGGGAAGAAACCCTGAGCGCTGGAGCGAAGCACATGTGGGGAGCAGAGGCGGCGCAGCGAAGGCTAATTGGAGAGAGTCCACAGTGGAGCACGCTCTGTAATCTGGAGGTTTTACGGGACGGGACAGCCTTGTGTGAGGCTCCCTCGAGCACTCCCTACACACAAACCCCCCCTTTCAGCAGGCGGCCAAGAACGTGTGCGGCTCAGACTGGCCGCCTCCACTGCGCGCCGGCCCCCATGATGTCAGTGCTGCTCTGGGAACTCTTACTAAACAAAAGGCGGCCTGTGTGCCGGGGCGGAAACTGCGGCGAGCGCCAGAAAAGGTGGGGGGTTCGGGGGAGAGAAAACGGTCCGATTCTTCACAGGAGAGCCATGTGTTTAGCGTCATTAGCACCTCATTACGCCGAACCGAAGGATCCATCCAGAGCAGATGTAAACAGAGGTGTTCGGAGCGGAGCGTTTCAGCAGATGCCAGGCCAGCTCCCCTTTGTGTCGCTGCACTCTGGTTGCGATACTGTAAGTCGTGTGTGGTCAAAAAGCCTCGGCTACTGACAACCGGGCTTCTGTCCTGTCCTGACTTATGCCCTCCATTCATGACGGGCTTTTGCTCGACTCGTATGGTCAGCCTCCACGAGCGAGAAGCAAGATCACAGCAGACGGGTGAGTCACCAGCGTCTGTTACGGAACTGACTGGACTTTGCTGTCGTCAAGACTTTGCGGTCTTGTGTAATACCTGAAGTATTTCACCCACTCCCCCGAGTTTTAGGGCCGTGTTATTGCTAAAACATACGGCCAGCTCCTGAACAGCCGCTGCTCGTCGTCAGCGGTGGTGTCTGGACTGTCTAAAGTGTCAGACAGCGCTCTGCCTTCAGCCCAAATATCCTGCATCTAGCGGGACAACTGACTGTGAAAATGATGTCCCTGAATTTGAAGCAATAGCTAAATGCTATTACTATTACTAGAATAATCCTGAGCACACTTTCCCATTCATAGACCCCCAGAAAGAGAGCAGTGACTCACATGACCTTCTATAAAATAAACTGTCTGCAATTATGCTTGTATTTAAACTCTGGTGTTGCAGCTCTACTCTAGTTTCATTGGAAAACTGATACAAGGTTACATATATGCCTGTGCTTTATATCTAGAATGACCAAAAATGACCATGTGGACATGTTAGTATAGCGCTCACATAGTAGTAGAAGATCCGTAGGCGTGCTAGCAGGAATATACAGATGTTTTATCTTTACACTGTATATCCAATAGCCATGGGACACCAATCAGAGAGAACCTCTAAATAACCAACCAGTGTTGTCAAGCTGTCAAGCTAAACTGCATAAACTCTGCATCAAACAAGCAGCTGATTGGATGTTAGCCTATTATACTATTATCTTATTTATTTATTATTTGTTTTTCCTTTATGTTTAAACACTTGAGATGGACTAAAGGTTGATGAAAAGAAAAAGAGAGAGTATTCTGAAGGTGGTGACTACATTCAGATGGGACTACAGTTACTAAGATACTAATATAAATTCACTATAGTACCCATAATGCAATACCAAAACTCAAAACCAAACTAAGACTGGTTTCACAAGTCTTAAGTCCAAGTCCAAGATGAGAAGTCTAAGTAAAGTCAGTGTGAAACCAAGTCCAGTCATGAGTCAGGTCAGCACAACTTCATGTTCAAAAGTTAGTTAAGCATGAGTTCAATTCAAGTCACGAGATGCAAGCTAACTAAGTCGGTCACAAATCAGTTAAGCACAAGCCTGAGTTAAGTAGCAAGTTAGTTAAGTGAGTGTCCGAGATGAGTTCGGAGTCAGCTAAAGCACAAAGCCGGGTTGAGTCATGAGTCAGATATGCAGGTTTCTGAGTCAAGAAGAAAGTTAGTTAACCAAAGGTCGAATATGAGTCACAGTCAGTAAAGCATAAGGCAGAGTAGAGTGATGGTCAGTTAAGCATGAATCCGAGATGACTCATGAGTCAGGTGTACATAATTTGGAGTCAAGTCGCAAGGTGGTTAATCAAACGAGTTGAGTCAAAGTCAGTTAAGCGTGAGGCTGAGTGGAGTCACAGTCAGCAAAGCCTGAGGCAGAGTGAAGTCCAAGGAGCTGACTCGAGTACCCATGTCTGGCTCTAACTAATGGTCAGCAAAGAGGTTGGGTGTTTGCCAAGCAGGACTGAAGGACACTCCAGTGGCCACCACAGTACAGAATTGTCACCACTGTGTGATCCAACAGGAAATCAGAGAGAGAAGTTGGCAGTGAGAGAGGTGTTGAGGAATACCTGCACCACAGGATGCCCTCCTGCAAGAGCCTTCACAGCCCCTCGACTCCCCTCGGTCTCATAGTGGGCACGATGGTGGGATTTGGGCTGAACCTCAATCTGCAGGCTGTACGGTCCAGAACTGGAGGGCAGCTGCCAGTCCAGAGCTGGCAAGGACGGGCTGAAGATCAGAGATGGACAGAGAAAAGGTGTTGGTCAAGCAGATTAGCTAAATCAGAGATGCACAACTCCGAGGGCCGACGTCCAGCAGAGTTCTGCTCAAATACACCTGCCTATTTTCTGATTGACGGGTTTAGAGATTTGGGTGGGAAACCCACCAAGTTATGCTGGACAAGGACCAACAGAGGCATCGACAATTAAAAAATAAAACATCATAAACAACGGTTAACATAACAGATGCTGCTGCACCTCCTGCACTGGTAGTTACCTGATATAGGGCTTTGGTTTGGACCAATATGGATGCTGAGGTACATCCAGAAAGCCAGCATAGCTCTCCTTCTTGAACGGCAGCCGTGAAGTGGAGTAATCTTCGTGACAGAGCTCCACAGAGCCCATCTCGTCCCCTCCAGGCTCGATCTTCAGGTTCATCGAAGCATTTTGTTCCACACTAGTCTTCCTGGTCTTGAGTGGGATGCCCTCTCCGATTTCTGCAATTCCATCTGTGCTGAGGGCGTTTATGGCTGCCACAATGGCAGAGTTGGTGTACTGGTTGGTGTTGGGCAGCCAATTGTCTTCAGTCACGCTGAGTCGAGGCGAGGTCTGCGGTGACGGACCCGGAGACTGGTTTGGAGAGTATGGATGGTACTTGTGCGCGCCGCCACTGTTGAAGCTGTACTTCCGCTTACCGCCGCAGGGAGAGTTTGGGCGCGAGCCACGAGAGCCTATCCAGCTGTCCTCGGTCACGCTGGTACGGGGGGATCCAGTCGGCGAGTGGCGGGGGGAGGTGCCCACGGTGCTGGACAAGAGCGAGTTAGAGCCTTTGGGTGAAACGCATGGAGACTGCCAGGGAGAGTTTTGCGGTGAGTTGTCATAATTGCACGAGTAGCCCGACTCGTAAGACGAGGCATCGGAGTGGCAGCTCCGGGACGAAACGCTGCTAGCTGGACTCAGGCAGCTGGGGTCACGGTAACCATCGGCACTGGGCAATGTTAGGGTCACAACGGAGTTGACCCTCTTGGCCACCGGGATGCTACTCTCCTCTACTTCGTCCTCAGGGAACTGACTGTAGGCCGTGATCTCAATGCGAGGACTCTCTAGAGCGGGGGCTCCGTTGGGACCAGAGGACTGGTAGTATCCCACCGAGGCCATGTCTTCATTGGTGGTAAAGGCAGAAGGCTGGCTGATGGAGACAGAGATGGACGGGCTGGTCTGCAGGTTGTGGTACTGTGTGGGCAGACAGGAGCTGCTCAGTGGGAGGGACAGGGTGACGTTTGGTGTGTAGCTGTAAGCATCTGTGGAGAAATTAGTCACAATTAATCAAAAAATCTTTTCAAATTTACCTCCTCAATAAATTAATAATAATTATTTGGGGATTTGTATCACTGGTCGTGTAAAACCTTTGGTCCCCCTGGACAAATGTGTATGTTTCCTTGATTTTGTTGATTGTTGTGCAGATAAATGAACACATTCTCTACAAATATGACACTTTTTAATACACAGTTACTGTTCATTTACTAAATTTAACATATTGAAGAAAAAATGGCCTGTGGAAAAGTTACAGTGCGTTTTCTGTTTTCTGTTTTCGGCATAAACTGTAAAGGCTTCTTAGCTTGACTATCTTTAAACTGGAAAATAAATTGGAAGATACAGAAACACATTAAAAAGTCTAAAAAGACGGTCTTGAGCGGTTGTTATGTATTTCTATTAGCTGGCATACAAGCTTGGATCTTCTAGTGTGTTAGCCTGGGACTAACATACAACCTTGGGTCTTTTAGTGTGTTATCTTGGGACTAACATACAGGCTTGGGTCTTTTAGTGTGTTAGCTTGGGACTAACATACAAGCTTGGATCTTCTAGTGTGTTAGCCTATAACTAACATATAAGCTTGGGTCTTCTTGTGTGTTAGCCGGGGACAAACATACAGGCTTGAATCTTCTAGTCTGTTAACTTGGGACTAACATACAAGCTTGGGTCTTCTGGTATGTTAGCCTGGAACTAACATACAAGCTTAGATCTTTTAGTGTTAGCCTGGGACTAACGTACCGGCTTGGGTCTTCTACTGTGTTAGCCTGGGACTAACGTATCGGCTTAGGTCTTCTACTGTGTTAGCCTGGGACTAACATACCGGCTTGGGTCTTCTACTGTGTTAACTTGGGACTAACATACCAGCTTGGGTCTTTTAGTGTTAACCTGGGACTAACATACAGGCTTGGGGGTTCTAGTGTGTTAACTTGGGACTAACATACAGGCTTGGGTCTTCTACTGTGTTAGCCTGGGACTAACATACAGGCTTGGGTCTTCTACTGTGTTAGCCTGGGACTAACATACAGGCTTGGATCTTCTAGTGTGTTAGCTGTGACTAACATACAAGCTTTTGTCCTCTAGTGTGTTAGCCTGGGACTAACATACCAGCTTGGGTCTTTTAGTGTTAACCTGGGACTAACATACAGGCTTGGGGGTTCTAGTGTGTTAACTTGGGACTAACATACAGGCTTGGGTCTTCTACTGTGTTAGCCTGGGACTAACATACAGGCTTGGATTTTCTAGTGTGTTAGCCTGTGATTAACATACAAGCTTTTGTCTTCTAGTGTGTTAGCCTGGGACTAACATACCAGCTTGGGTCTTTTAGTGTTAACCTGGGACTAACATACAGGCTTGGGGGTTCTAGTGTGTTAACTTGGGACTAACATACAGGCTTGAGTCTTCTAGTGTTAACTTGGGACTTATGGTATGTTAGCCTTGAACTAACATACAAGCTTGGGTAATCTACCTTGTTAGCTTGGGACTAATAGCGCATTCCATTTAGCTTTTAAGTCAGATGTCGAAGCTGGGAGTGATGTCCCACTTGAGTTGATCACATTTCAATATTTTGAGTAAACAAGATACTTTCATTCACTTTCAAGTCATTTTCATGTAGTGAGTCAATGTTCTGAAGATTTTGTTTTTTAATCTGTTGGTTCAGGGAATTGAACCAGCAACCTTCTGGTCATAAAACCTAATGCCTAACCTTCAGCCCATGACTGCCCACAATCTAGCTAGTGGCTAGTGTTAGATCATAACACTGACACTGTGTCGAGATGCTGTACTGTACTAATTATGAATTGAATATATTATAAATTTAAATTAAGTCCAATTATATATTTAAGGAATCGGAATCTCTACACTCTTAATTTCTGTCCAGTCAGAAAAGACACCACTATTAACAAAGTTGTATAAAAAGTGTATATATCCTGGTTTTCTGCTGTTGGGAGCAGAGGGAGCAGCGCTGACATCCTCGCTGAAAGCCGTGCTGTGAGTATAGGAAGTAAAATGACAGACACAAAAAAATACCAGGCCAAAAATAACTGAGCGTTAAAAATACCTGCACAAGCACAAAAACACACGGAAAACCGATACACACACTCACCACTCTGACCGACACCAAGGTCGGACAGTGTTGGTTCAAGGTATGAAGGAAGAAACAGACAACTGGGAAGTCTGCTTTGTGTGGAGGCCCACTCTCATCATTGGGGGGCTTCTCTGTTTCTCCATGCAGTAATATTGACTTTGTATGACATTTTCTCGAAACAACCTCAAATTTTTGAGATATTATGTTGAAATGATGTTAAATTTTAGGAACATAATTAAGGTAATTATTCAATATAATGATTTAATACATGTGTAGCTCATAATAAGTCATTATTTCAACATACCATGTCACGATTTTGAGTAAAGAAGTCATTCATCTGACATAGTACATCACTATTTACAGATAATAAGTCATAATTTTAACATAGTCAGCCAATATTTAGAGTATTTATGTCAGAATTTTAATCTAGTCGTTATTATGTCATAATAAATATTTCTGGGAAATAAATCAGTTTTTTCAAGAAGTTTTGACATAATAAGTCATTACAATGAGATACTAAAATATTACTTTAAAGTATTGGGTCAATATCTTGAGCATATAAGTCAGGATAAGTATATAAGTGCTGTAGCCTTTATGTATATAGATTATTTCAAGATGCTATGTAAGTAAACAAATCATGATTTTGAGATACTAAGTCATGGCTTTGGTGTAGTAAGTCAACATTTTGAGCATTTAAGTCAGAATTTAAACATAAGTACATAATATGTGCTGTAGTCTATAAATATACATTATTTCAAGATGCTATGTCAATATTTTGAGTAAACAAATCATGATTTAGAGATACTAAGTCATTGTTACTGAAGTGAGTCAACATTCTGAGCATTTACGTCAGAATTATAACATAGTATGTCATTATTTGATACTATGGCACTAAGATATGCCAAAATATATCATTATATGATATTATATTAAAAATTATATTATTATGAGATAATGGCTGTGTCTCAAAACCTACTGAGCTCCTACATAGGCAGCATTGTACGTCATAGTATGCGACTCTCCCGACATGTAGACTGTCCCAATTCTTACATACCTTAAACATGCTGTCTACTGAGGAACCTTTTTTAGACCTGAGTTTAAAGAAGCATTGAACTCTTCCTCAGCCGCTAAGACAATCCCATGATGCACCACAGGCTAATCTAGGAGCAGTGAAGTGGTTTTAAAATGTGAGTTATTTTGATTCTCTGGAGTTTTAATGTGTTTTTGGTCATATAATCACACAGAACAGTATTTTATTATCATCTCTGTAACGAGTCCTTCGCCATTTACACTTTTATACTCCAGACATTAGCATTTATGCTAGCAGATTTTTAAGCCTCGGGCTATTGTTTTGGATGCCGGCTGGTAGCTTAGCAACCAGCTAAACCACCGGTGGCGTGCTGCAGTGGGGGGAACAAGCCGTGACGCAGTCTCTCTCTAACTAGAGCGTCTCAGTAATCTGTTTTATGAGGAGAGATGAGGAGAGAACGCTGATACTTACACACTCACTACCTAGACAGCCTACTTACACACTCACTAGGGTTTGAGACAGACCCAGAACAGAAGAGAACGACTGGGAACAGCTGGAAGAAGTTACAGCTCAAAACTGCCTCCATATCTGTGCTTAGATTTACTGCATTAAACTCGATCTAAAGTGAAAAAGCCAGTTGTGGGGTCACAATTCATGACACGCCGGACTCCTCAGCAGCCTGAAGAGTCTCAGGAGAACTGCACACTGTGCAAACCCTGCAGTCCTAGACGCGTGTAAACTGTAAGCGTGCAGGAACCTAAAGCTGTTTCTGGATCTGTAGTCGAGCAGCTCCAGAGAAATTTGGAGTTCTGTGATCTGAACCGAGTCACGAGTGTCTTTGTCTGTGTTAAATTATGTGCTTTCATGTGCGGAGCTCTCGGAGAGACTCTGGAGAAAATTAATAACAGCCCCCCGAGCAAACCACACAGCACCACGAGCTTACTGGGAACAACTCGAGTTAACAAGCAGCGCTTGGACCAAAACTGCTTCTGGAGCTTCAAACGGGCTGAAAATGACACGTTGTCGAAAAGTTTAAATCCCAAACTACCAGCAGGAGTCATATCGGTCATCATATCGGTCAGAGGATATAACAGCATGAGGGTCAAAACGAGTCATTAACAAGCCAGTTCAGGACCAAACACTGATCAGGTGCTGCCCTGAAAAACCAAACATCTCCTGAAAACCTCACATTTATAGGAATGGAGCAGATGTGGTGACCGTGGTGGCCCCCCGTTCTGACCACCTGGATGTAATCCGATCCTGGTTACGTACTCAGCTACAGCACTGAACGTCTCTCACTGTAACAGCAGCTTATTTAACACCTTGTTTTATAGTTTATGAGTTTATTTCATAAAGCCAACCTCAGCCAATGGAACATCATCAGACCAGCTCGGCATGGGACACCATCAGGGTCCCACCATACCTGCACCAAATACCTTCACAGAGATTCCAGCAAAGTCTGGTCTGTCTGGTTAGTTCTATCCAAGAAGGAATCTGTGCCAGAGGTCACTCCACCAACAGGTTCTGCTTCTTTAGTGGACAAAATGTGAGATGCTGTGGTCAGGGGGCACCAGACGGCCGGACCCTGGTTTCAGCAGATATATGCTTGAACGGCATCAGACTGTTTCGAAGGCAGTGACTGACTGACCCAAGGTTTCATTGACAGTTGGCCGCTGAACTAACACACACACACACACACACACACACACACACACACACACACACATATATATATATATATATATATATATATATATATATATATATATATATATATATATATATATATAGTTGATGTCCAAAGAAAAATATTTATCTCCAAAATTGCAACTTACAGGAGAGACCAAATACCTACTTTGCTTTCCAAGCAATTTTGGAGCATTTCTATTGGTCCATTCATCATGAAACTTTCAGACAATGTAAACATCCATTGGTGTGTTCAAATGTAGAAAACTCAAAATTGATATATATATATATCGTCGCTGTCCAAAGAAAAATATGTATCCCAATTTTTGCCGATGGGAGCTTCCATTTACATAAACAATTCATGACAAATGCTCCAAAATAGCTTGGCAAACATTCTGGTTCCATTGACTTCCATTGAAAGTAAAGACAGTTTTATATATATATATATATATATATATATATATATATATATATATATATATATATATATATATATATATATATATATATATAAATATTGGATATCATTATAGTTTCACTATTCCTTTGCCGTATCGGTGCAACCCTTATCTCATAACAAAGATGGTTCTTTAAGGGTTCCTCGGTAGAGTCAGTGGTTCTATACAGAACCATTGCATGCCCAAAAGGTGCTTAGCATGATGAAACAGTTCCTCAGCTTGAAGGACGATGTGGCTTCTTCTGTTGTTACCAGCTTGCAATCGTTACAGTAAGCAGAACCCTTATTGGTGCTCTGAAGAACCATCCATAAGCAGAACCAGTTCACCTTGCGAAGAACTCCTTAAGCATGCAATTGGTTCCTCTGAGTGTTGATGGTTCTATACGGAACCGCTCTTCACTAAAGAACCCTTAAAAGCTAGTTTTAACTAGAAACTAAGTCCAAAAGTCATTAAGTGGTTAAACAGCGCGAGCTATGGGTCCGGCGCTGCGCTCGTGCACCACGCCTACCAGCCCACAGAGCGCGCGAGCCCCTCCTCGGGCTGAGACTCCGCTGCCCACGCGCACCCAGCGCCCAAAGGCAACGCCTTTCAGCAGCCCGCTGCAAACTGCGCGCGCCACTTTGGCCGCCTGCGCTCTTCAGGTGACCGCAGGTGCGCGCGTTCAATAAACGGGGGAGAGGGGTGGGGGGTGTTACTGAGATGAGCGAGAGAGGGGTCTTACCTTCTTCTGCTGATTTCATACTTGCCGAGAGAAGCTCGAGCTCGAGGTGAAGCGTGTCCAGCTGAAGTCCGAGAAGATAAAAAAAAAAACCAGCGGGATACAAACAAACAAACCAACCAACAAACAACAACAACAGCCAAAAACAAAGCGTCTCTCTCAGAGTACAAGCGCGTCCCCGGCGCAGAGCACGCGCATAGTTCACGGTGTGATGGAGGGGTTTGTAAAAGTCCACAGGTCCGCGCGCGGAGTCGGACAGAGCTCGGACTGTGAGGTGGTGAGAGGCGGTTTGAGGTTTGGGGTGGTCGTGACGCACTGCTTCACAGCGCAGAGGTCTCCGCCGCTTTATAAAGCTGGGAAATACCTCCGCTGGCGGAGCCACGCCCCCACTGCCCTCCCCTCTCTGACGTCGGCACCACGTCTCAGGGGAGGGAGAGAGGGATTCTCTGCTTCTCAAGATTTCCAGATGTGGAGCCGTTTTACGGTAGCGAGGTAGCGCGCGAGGGGGTGACGAGGGGGGCTCACACAGAGTCAAAACGTTAACCCACTCATGGCCAACACGTACAGGAGCAGTTCCACAGACCTTATTCTCACTCGGTCTGAGAGCAGACGTGACCAAACGTCCGAACATATACACTACTGCATGCACTATATGGCCAAAAGTATGTGGACACCATCTCCTAGTTATTCGATTCAGGTGTTTTAGACACACTCAGGTGTACAAAATCACTGGTATTGGAGTGGACTAAAGAGCTCAGTGACACAGGATTCCCCAAGCCAATGGTGTAAAGCTCCACTACTAGACTTAGGAGAGGTCTTAATCTCCACCACTGGACTCTGGAGTGGTGAAAAGCTCCACTACTGGACTCTGGAGTGGTGTAAAGCTCCACTACTGGACTCTGAAGTGGTGTAAAGCTCCACCACTGGACTCTGAAGTGATGTAAAGCTTCACTACTGGACTCTGGATTGGTGTAAATCTCCACTACTGGAGTCTGAAGTGGTGTAAAGCTCCACTACTGGACTCTGGATTGGTGAAAATCTCCACTACTGGACCCTGGAGTGCTGTAAAACTCCACTACTGGACTCTTGAGAGGTGTAAATCTCCACCACTGGACTTTGGGGAGGTGTAAATCTCCACTACTGGGCTCTGGAGTGGTATAAAACTCCACTACCAGACTCTGGAGTGGTGTACATCTCCTGTACTGGACTCTAAACTGGTGTAAAGATCCACTACTGGGCTCTGGAGTGGTATAAAACTCCACTACCAGACTCTGGAGTGGTGTACATCTCCTGTACTGGACTCTAAACTGGTGTAAAGATCCACTACTGGACTCTGGAGTGGTGTAAAGCTCCACTAGTGGGCTCTGGAATGGTGTAAAGCTCCACTACTGGACTCTGGAGCGGTGTAAAGCTCCACTACTGGACTCTGGAGTGGTGTAAAGCTCCACTGCTGGACTCTGGAGTGGTCTAAAGCTCCACTGCTGGACTGTGGAAAGGTGTAAAGCTCCACTACTGGACTCTGGAGTGGTCTAAAGCTCCACTGCTGGACTCTGGAGTGATATAAATCTCCACTGCTGGAATCTGGAGTGGTGTAAATCTGCACTACTGAACTCTGAAGGGGTGTAAATCTCCACTACCGGACTCTGGAGTGGTGTAAATCTCAACTGCTGGAATCTAAAGTGGTGTAAATCTCCACTACTGGACTCTGGATTTGTGTAAAGCTCTACTACTGGAATCTGAAATGGTGTAAAGGTGTAAAGTGGAGAGTCGGCTCTGTAGTGTTACTGCTGCTACATCAAATACATTTACACTTATATTTAGGGCATTTATAAGACCTTCTTATCCAGAGCATAGTACAACCAGGTTCAAGTCCAAACTACCCTTCAGCTCATACACTGCCATCAACAAGAGCCAGTGCTGATACCTGGAGAGAAGACAACAAAATATAAGGTGAGATACAGTACAAGTGCAATACCTACTAACATCCAGCCAGAGATCATACCTAGAATATGATTCATTTCAACAGTAGAGTAGATCAGGGCTTAGAAGTGCTTCACAAAGAGACAGCGGTCTTCAGTCTGTGTTTGAAGACCGTGAGAGAGTTCAGTCTGCTGTTCGGACAGCCAATGGAAGTTCATTTAATCGCCATCTGGCTGCCAGGACAGAGAAGAGTCCTGTTTCTTGTGTTCTTCTTTGAAAAAAAACAAAGAAACATTTAAAAACAAACCACACACGGACAGTAATGATTTTAAGGGGAACCCAACAGTGCTTCAAAAATGTCTACATAATTACAGAGTCAGGATGTAAACAGACTCATTCAGAGTGGTTTGGTGTGAAACGCTCCATTGTAGAGAAACCTCATAGGAACCAGACGTCCACTCCTAAAAGCTCCCTCACAGAAAGTTATTACACGAAATGGTGATGAATATACTCCCTGACTGTTTTAAGTTTCGGCTCAAGCTGTATTTTCATTTAATCATTTTGAATCCATTCACAATGCTGGGACACGTCAGGCAAAACAGTCCCCAAAGAAAACCTTTTCTCAGACTTTTTCCACTATGTTATCATCATTAACCCATATAAACACTTGTTTGCATAGTAAATAAAATGTCTATATGTGTGTTGTACACATGGTGACGTCTGGTTACCTTCACCACCACTGTAAACAACATCCGACCCCCTTCACACCGAAACCCACTCGGACTGAATTATGCAGAAATTTAGAACATTGGTGGAATCTCCCTTCAGCCGATTCCCATTGGCTCTGTGGAGTGTCACATGTTGCTTAGCAACCGTGGGGCGTGGGTGTCGCAAACGTAAACAAGACCCTCCGGCTCTATTTTAAGCGTGAGGAAATGAGAGCTTCGAATTCACGAGACTGAGCTGAGCGAGCGCCGCTGCTCTGACCAGAGCGAGGCTTCAGAGCTGGCCGGCGGGAGGAGCGACCGAGGCTGAGATTTACGGTCGAGCTCATTTTTACTGGCGATTCGCCTCAAACTGTTGATGCTTCCTCGATTTAAGTAGACATTAATCACGGTGTGAGAGGAGTGAGATCGCTGCACTTACGCTGCCTGCTGTGAGTAAACAGGACATTAAGCTGCAGCTTTCGACTCTGATCTGGATCCAAAGTCCCGCCTGTCGTCTTGTACTGAACATGCAGGGCTACTGGGATGACTTGATGAAGTTTTAATCTATGGTAGCTAATTGTGCGCTGCTGTGAACACACAGATAAAGAACGGACTGAAGTGCGTCTGCGGTCGTCGATGTATTTTTCATATTAACACTGAGGTGCTGACGTTCAGTACTTTTTCGTACTTTTAGACGAATGCTGAACACGTCAGTAGTGGAGACCACCAGTGCAGTGCTACTGAATGGCCAGGATAAAAGGCAACTACTGCAAAACTGCCCCACTAAACAGCCCCACAGCCCAGTATAGAACGGCCCATACCACACATATCTCTTTAACCACGCCTCCCTGGCCGAACAAGCCAATAGCTGGACGCTACATTCCATATTTTCCCAGCAAAAGTCTGGACAAAGTCCAAGCAGCAGTCACTGCATAGAAGTGGTTGAAGAGTGTCCACTGTCCGATGTGCTCTTAGCCACGCTCATCCAGTCCTTCTTCAGGGTCGCATCCATTGTGAGATCATTGTACCCCCTCATACTGGCCCCATCTCTGGCCTCACCGCTGATGCCATCTCCCAATCAGCCTCTGCCGTCGAAGTTTGGTTGTCTTTGCTGGTTCAATACTGAGTTTGTAGTTTCCCTGCTGTACGATAGGGACCAATCCCACTTCTGACACCACTGTAGCGTCAGCACAGAGTAAGACGTGGGCAACATAGACCACAGTGCTACTGTACAGCCAGGACAGCTGGCAGGTCATACAACTACTACCAACCGTGCACCACTACCCCACAAATTGCCCCCACAGCCCAGTTCTAAATGGCTCATGTCACCTATATACATCCCGATGATGCTTACAAACCCAACCGCTGTGATGGTACCCATGGTGCTTTGCACTTGTTTCCTCTGCATCCATGGCTGAAGGAGCTGATAGCGCGACGCTGTGATGATGAAGCGGGAAACATTGCACATCCACTGTCCGATGTGCTCTCAGCCATGCTCGGCCAGTCCTTCCTCAGGGTCGCATCCATTGTGAGACCATTGTACCCCTTCATACTGGCCCCATCTCTGGCCTCACCGCTGATGCCATCTCCCAATCAGCCTCTGCCGTCCAGGTTTGGTTGTCTTTGCTGGTTCAATACTTAGTTTGTAGTTTCCCTGCTGTACGATAGGGACCAGTCCCACTTCTGACACCACTGTAGCATCAGCACAGAGTAAGACGTGGGCAACATAGACCACAGTGCTACTGTACAGCCAGGACAGCTGGCAGGTCATACAACTCTCACCAACCGAGGGAAACGTTGCACTTTAAAGGCAAATGCTCTTTTATTGAAAGGGGAAAAAAGGAAGAGCCATGCTGAATGGCCAAGATCGTCAAGGGCAGATCGTCAACAGCAACACAACTCTAATCTGTGGTGACACACTGACCCACTCTAACTATGCCACAGTCCAACACAACAAGGCATCAACAACACAAGCATCTTTAAACTGACCACAACAACTTTTAAAGTCTATCGGACAGAGACGCCTCACAACAGGCTATACATGGAGCTGCTCTGCATGACCACACCTCCCCCGGCCGTGAGAGCTAGTAGGGCTGTGACTGTATGGATTTTTTTTCTAACCGCAGTGATAAAGCAACAGTATTCTCTGTGGGACGATATGATAGCCCTCCTGTATGTGCTCATAGAAACAAACAAGCTCATTTAATATCTATTCAGATTCATAGCTTTTGAATGAAGCCCCGATGGGCCAGCACGTGTGGTCAGAGGCTTCCCAGGTGCATCATAGCACTGCAACAAGGCTGCTCCAATAAAAGGTTACCCCAAAGTCCGGGTTCCCACCAGAATCGCATCCCCCTCACATCCACATGCATCACTCAGGCATATGGCTGCTGTGTAAATACACTGTATCTTTAATTTTCCTTCACAGTAAACACCCGAGCAGCACCCAAAGCCAAACACACAGTCTCACAGTGATAGTTTCATGTAACAAACTAAAGACTAAAGGCTGGTCGTTAGTGCAGCTCCGCAGAGACCGAACGTCATAACTATCAGTGTAACGAAAACACTTTCAACACAGTTTTAATTCTCAAGTCTGGAGCAATAACACACCGGCGCTCGGTGACTGATAGCCTTGTTAAATTAAAGCCAGGCCGCAGAAAGCCTGGGTAGATAACGCCGCTGCAAATGTACACACAGAGAGAAGCAGCCAGTCTTTTAGATAAACAGATCTCGGCTAACGTTACAGTCTAGTCTTCCTCGGCTCGCTAGCAGAGCGCTGTTAGTAAAGTAGTAAACGAATGCCAAGCGTGAGTAATGATAATGAATCAGCTTTCACCAGCAAAACACTGCTACGATGATGGTCATGAGCTCAGCCCTGCAGTGGGCATCACTCGTCTGTGCTATTGCAGTTATCGTCACAGTCCTTAGTGAGACCCCCGCCTCACGGGTCAGCCATCCCGGTGACCTCAGAGCTCCTGTTTGTGCAAAGCCCCTGTGGTCATGGGAGGCAAGCACCCTATTAAAATGGGACTTTATATTAAGTGTATTTAATAGCTGATTAGTTACGCTATGACAATACATGTTAAACAGTGTAACTACTACTACTGTTGTTGTCAAGGTTACAGATGTAACACAGTAGAACAGCTGATTAGTTACACATGAGGTTATAAAAATGACACAATGTTTGTCATAACTTCTTAACAATCTTAATCTGATTACTGCACCTCCTGTTATAATCAGAAATGTGTAATATCGGGTCTGTCTCAAAACCTAGTGAGCTGCCTAAGTAGTGCACTGACTAGGTAGGCATCTCTCCTCATAAGACAGATTATTGGGACGCTCTAGTTAGTGAGTGACTGCGTCATGGCTTGTTTCCGCCCACTGCACGCGGCCGCTGTTTCAGCTAGTTGCTAAGCTACAAGCCGAAAAGCTATCCAAAGCTATCTAGCATGAATGCTAATGGCTTGAGTATAAAACCGCAAAATGGTGAACGACTCGTTCGTGAAGACAAGAAGCTCATTAAACACCAGAGAGAATCAGAATAACTGCTCCTAGCTTTGCCTGCATTGCATCATGGGATTGCCAAACCAGCTGAGGAACCATTCAATGCTTCCTTATAATTGGGCAAAAGCAAGGTGTCTCAGTAGACAGCATGTTTAGGGTATATACGAATTGGGACGGCCCACATGTCGGGAGAGTCGCATACTATGACATACATTGCTGTCTATGTAGACCCTCAGTAGGTTTGGGCCATTTATATGGATACACTAATAATATGGAAATGGTTGGTCATATTAACTTCCTGTTTGTGGCACATTAGTATATGGGAGGGGAAAACCTTTTAAGATGGGTGGTGACCATGACGACCATTTTGAAGTCGCCCATTTTGGATCCAACTTTGGTTTTTTCAATGGGAAGAGGGTCATGTGACACATCAAACTTATTGGGAATTTCACAAGAAAAATAATGGTGTGCTTGGTTTTAATGTAACTTTATTCTTTCATATATATATATATATATATACTTTCCCATATACTAATGTGCTACCAACAGGAAGTTAATATCACCAACCATTCCTATTTTATTAAGGTGTATCCATATAAATGTTGCCCCTGTAAAGGGACATTTTGTGATATTTGTTTTGTGTTACTTTGGAATACGTGTTTGTGTGTTTTGTTTATTGTTGTGTTGCTTGGGTTGAATTACAGTGGCTGGTTTGGTTTCCCATGTGATGCTATGGTTTCTTTTCTGTCGTGTTCAATAAAAGAGCATTCTGAGAAAGTCGTGCCTCATTCTGGAGTTGGAACTCCGGGTCTAAGCTAGATTGCTCTAGGGTGAGAATGAATGGGGTTTTCGGAAAATCACCTCTCCCGCCCCCCTGTGGTGAATACAAATGTCCAGAATGGAAGTTGCCTGAAATTAGTAGCCTCTTAATCAAATTTTTCCATGCCACCTTTAATGGTGCTGCAGTTATTATAATGTCTCAGGCAGCAGAACTTAGCCGCAGTGGCATTTAAGGTGGAATAAGAAAAATTCAAACTAGAAGCTGGAGAATGTTGTTATATCAGCATCAAAAGAATAATCAGTCTGTACATGTGAGTACACTACCACACTGGTACAGCCGGCTGTTTGTGTGGTTTTGAGGAGGCTGCCAGTGTAGTGTTGTCAGTTTAGCGCACTGTAGTATCAGCTCACATGTAGCAACTTTCATATTTCAACTCTTTAATGACCTTGAATTCAGAGGATTCTGTGATTTTGTAAGAACTCCACTCATTTTTGCCAGTGAAAATCCAAATACGGGCAGTACTCGGTCAGTAGGTGCTAGATTGGAGCCAGTACGTACTGCTTGAGACATAGTCTTACCAACGTCCTGCAATACAAGATGTCGGACCACCGCTGTAAATGCCCTGCTATTCATTAAAAACCCCATTTACTGTCAGATTTAGATCCTGTTTGTGACACTGAGCTGCTTTCTGTCTGAATGTGTACTCGGACAGTGTCGAGCTGTAGCTCTGAGAAGACAGATCAGCAGGAACTTAATATTTTTGTTATCTCAGAAGTAGTGTTAACCTCTATAGCGGCTGTTCACCATCAGTAGCTACTTATACACAGATCACAGATTTGAATTTATCTCCAGCTGAATTATGGGATAGCACAGTGTGCTGCGGATGCCCCCGATTCAGTAGATCATCTGGGTACTGTTCACCTAATACTCAATGGCTACTGAGTATTCTGACATACTAGCCGGCGGTCGCCTACTGATTTCGCCTACTGAGTAGTAGACAAGTAGGCAATTTCGGACGCACCCCAGGTCAGTGGTCTATATAGCTACCAATAACCTGTGATGTCAGAAGTGGCATAGCACCCCCAAATGGACAGGTGAGGAATGGTGCTACAACAAACCCAAAAATGGACGAAGTAGAGAAGCAGATGAAAATAAAGCCAGTACAAGAAAAGGAAGCACGAGCCTCAATGGTGTGATGAGCCTCAGCAAGTGTAAGGAATCACAAAACTGGTTTTGTAATGATTTATTGCACATTATTATGACCTATTATGACCACCAGCTAACATCCAGAGTGACCACCGTGTGCAGCACAGACAGCAGCTAGACGGACTGGGAGACTCAGTAAGGTCCTGGTAGGTGGTCACAGGTATCTGGAGGTATCATGCTGACTGCAGTGCATCCCACAGCTGCTGGAGGGAGCGTGGAAGAGGATCCATAGAGCCAAGATCACCATCCAGGTGGTCCCACAGATGCTCAGTTGGGTTCAAGTCTGGGGGAATAAGAGGTCCAGGGTAGTACTTGGAAGTGTGGGACATTGCTAGCCGTGTGACGTGTTGCATTGTCATGCTGGAAGACCCCATCCGCCCTAGGGAGCCGCTGCCCTGAGCAATGGGATTCGGGAGAGGGCGGCAATCGTGCTCAGGCACAAGGCCTCGAGGCCTAGTGGGAGTATAACCTGACCTGAGAAACAATCTCTTCTATTTCTTGCACTGCTGTATTGCATTTATTACATGTACACAAGCAAACTCACAACAAGGAGTGAGCAACGTGAAACACACCTACTGCACTTGTGAGGCAGTAAGTCAGACGAAGGTATTTATCATACAATAAGCGCTGGTGAGAGTGAGGCAAGGCCCCCTCCGTGCACGGACGCAGGCGTGAAACACTAGCTGTCAGTTGGATCACGGGGAAATAGTAGCTGCATCCCCCCTCCTCCTCCTCCTCTGGCGTCCACTCTCGGGTCATGCAGAGAGTCTAACTTATTTGTTTGACCTCATGGAAAGCTCTCACCCGCAGGCTAGGGGCCTAATTGGGGCAGGCGGGCCGGCGTGTGTCCTCCCCCCCCCTCCATCTCCAGCTATGCGAAACTGAGCCGTGTGCTGCTGTAAACAGTTTTCACCACTGCGAGTAATAAATAGCGGCCGCCGCGAGGATTGACGAACGTCCAGTTGGACGTCAGACGGCCCGTAGTTTTTCCAACATAGCGTGCCCGTTTCCTAGAGGAGAGTTTCACTGTGTCATGCAGAGAGTTCCGGAAGCGTTGCCTCTGACTCTGCATACATACATGGTCGTAGATCTCGGTGGTGTAACTGACTGAGGGTCATTTTGGCTGGGGCAGGAATTCTCTGTCCAACTTCAAGGGCCCATATTATCATGAATCAAAAGAGTTCCTCAAATTTCTCTTACTTGTGGCGCATACTCTGTACATTCAAACTAAGATTCTAAGAAAACCTTTGGATTCATGGTTTTTGTGATGTCACATCTGCCGGTTCAGCCTGCATCCGTTTGTCCCTGGCCTCTACTTTGAGGTTATAAGGAGTGTTTGAGCCTGGACTCCAAAGAATAAAGCTCTTAGATACCTGAGCTGATAGTTTAAAAGTCTTCATCTGATCAGTAAAAGTATGTTCACCAGTAAGAACAGCAGATTTGATTAGAACAGATGTAAATAATCATACATACAATACAAAGTATCATGAATATCTTATTGTGAGAGAAGTAGATAATAACTAACATAGAGCCAACACCACAATCCAGATGGTCCCACCAATGCTCAGTTGGGTCCAAGTCTGGGGATTTAGAGGTCCAGGGTAGTATTTACAGGTCTTGGTCAGCTCTTCTAATCAATGTGGGACATCTCTAGCTGTGTGACGTTATGTGTCTCATTGGGTGTGTCTCAAAACCTACATACATTATAGTATGCGCTCCCCACATGTAGACTGTCCCAATTCTTACATACCTTAAACATGCCGTCTACTGAGGAACCTTATTTAGACCTGATTTTAAAGAAGCATCGAACGCTTCCTCAGCCGCTAAGACAATCCCATGATGCACCGCAGACTAATCTAGGAGCAGTGAAGTGGTTTTAAAATGTGAGTTATTTTGATTCTCTCTGGAGTTTTAATGTGTTTCTGATCATATAATCACACAAAACAGTATTTTATTATCAACTCTGTAACGAGTCCTTCACCATTTACACTTTATACTCCAGACATTAGCATTTATGCTAGCAGATTTTTAAGCCTCGGGCTATTGATTTGGATGCTGGCCGGTAGCTTAGCAACCAGCTAAACCACCGGTCGTGTGCTGCAGTGGGTGGGAACAAGCCGTGACGCAGTCTCTCTCTAACTAGAGCGTCTCAGTAATCTGTTTTATGAGGAGAGATGAGGAGAGAACGCTGCTACTTACACAGCTGCTACCTAGACAGCCTACTTACACACTCACTAGGGTTTAAGACAGATCCATTGTCTCACTGGAAGATCCCATTCACCCCAGAGGACACAATCAGCATGTATGGTGTACGTGATCTGCAACGATGGATCGTTTGAGAGTACAGTCAGCATGGTTCCAGATACCTGTGACCACCTACCAGGACCTTATGGAGTCTCCCAGTCCATCCGGCTGCTGTCCATCTTGAACACAGCGGTCACTCTGGATATTAGCTGGTGGTCATAATAATATGACTCCACTGTGTACATGCAATACTGAATGTACAGGAAGAAACCTGTTGCAGTGAGGAACATCTCAGCGTTTGTGAAAGCAGGAGAAGAAAACGTCTGTGATGAAGTAAACGAGCAGGACCTTCTAGAGGGGCCAAAAGTGCAAGAGATGAACACAGAGTAGACCTTTGCTTAAAATATTCACGTTGGTGTAAAAGGAGGCATAAGTCTTACAGATGTTCCATGAACGTGGTCACGTCCAGGAGCTGCCAGGAGGCTCCACTCATAAGTTTGCTATGAAGGGTGATGCATGTACGCGCATCGACAAACGATGTGTCAGCACAATGAAAATAAACCAACAGCACATTTTCACCTCCGTTCACGTCCACGCTCTTTCACGGTCCAGCGCGCCGGGGCCGCAGGGGTCTCCCCGTCCATCCACGGGTCTGTTTTATGGGTTACTGTGCTGGAACGACATGGACTGATGGGAACCATCCCAACACAGGACCCCCAAAAAGCTGCTCTGCCTCTCCGTTAACAGGTTAACAGCACTCAACTGTGAACACACAACAGATCAGCTGTGGTAAGTAGACAATGTGAGTAGCGCCCCCGCGCTGAAGGGCCCAGAACAGAGCGGGATTGCATATCTCGTCTGTCCGTTTACGTGTTATGTTTGATTTTATTCTTTATTTTTTTATTTTTTACAGGCGAACGTGTTATTTTAGCTACTTTTACGACGTGATTCATGAGCCTGTGTCATAAATCTCAGACCACATTTAAAAATAAATTGAGAAGCATATAAAAACACTTAGAGCAGACACAGTAACAGCAGTATGAGGAGGCTTTAACACAGCGCCCGCCTCGCTTGCGGAGCTCCCCCCTCCGCTCCTGACATAGCCTTCCTGTCTCCACTCAATGCTCCCTTTGACTGCGGCGCAGTGACGGAATCCCCCGCTCTGTTTCCTGTTGTGTAGGGCCGTAGCCCGGCGACGGTGGCCGCCGTCCAAGAGGGAGGGACTCCCGGGCCAAACAGCGGGCCTCGGTGCGCAGCTCCACCGTGGGGCCCAGACACAACAGTGACTAAGAAGTCCGCGGCTGAGCAACAGTTAGAGATAAACATTACTTGTCTAAGTTGAGCAGGGACTATTTTAAAGGTCCAGAATTACTCACACAACAGAACCGCTCCGAAATAAACGGGGTAATTAGAATGAGTAAGACACTGAAATAAATAGCGCAACCGAAAGTCTTTGGAGAACAAAATTCATCAGAACTTCTGGAAGAATTATTGGTCAGTTTCACTGATTTCTCTAAATTGAGTGGCTAATGCTGACCAGACACTAGAAGACTTTTAAAAGACTCTGAAAAGACGTTTCATAGACTAAAGTCTGACGCCCCCTCACAACTAAAGACTAGTCCCAGACTTTTAGTCACAGACTAGTCACAGACTATGATTTTACAAAGACTGGAGATCTTTCAGAGTCACTGTTTGCAAGACTGCTACTAGATTCCTTTAGAGATTATTTCCCATTTATATTAAATACTGAATCATTCAGCTAAAGGTACGGTTCACTGCTAGGCTAATTGTAAACACTGTAGCCCTGTTCGGCTGGGATTTCGAGGCTTCAGCGATTTCTGTCGTGGTATAAACGTGAAGACACGTCAAAGAGGCACTCTAGCTCGCTCCACCAGTTTCTCCTCCTTCTGTAAAGTCCAGGAGAACCACAGTTTCCGAACCCTCGCTGGACTCCCCTCTATGTCTAACGACTTGCCTCGCAGCTTCCAGTTTGGTGGTGAACAGAGCTCTCCTATTGGTTGTCGACAATGTTTAAGTCACTATTTGCGTGAGCTGAGACGTCAGACTTATGATAATATTAAATACGGTTGATTTTATTGGAACGCTAGGACGAGAACAAGACTGACAAGGTTTTTGTGTCATTCACACTACGTGACTGGCTGAGCTGTAATGGCGAGTCTTTCAGTGATTGTGGTTTTCACACTACATGATTGATCGGCAACACCTTACGAATTACACGATTTTCACTCTGGAGGATCACGGACTCTTCTGGCTTCAGTCCCAAACACGTTTTTCTCACGAGAACACCGAAAAAACTAAACGCATGTGAGAGATAGCTACACAACGTAGAACATACACTATTTCCAAAACGGACGTCAACAAAGCGATACGAGTTGTTACTGCGCCGATCTGCAACAAAGAAGAAAAAGTTCTGAAGATAGATGAAGACACGGGGCCAGCTGTCTGTTCTGCAGAGAGAGCTGGAGGTAAATATTTTATCAATGTAAACGTATGTGTTGCCCGCAGCCCGTGAAATGCTTAATTCTGGAGAAACTTACCCAAGTCGGTATGTGGTTTTGAAGGGAACCAGATGCTTTAAGAGCTCAGAGCCTCTAAAATCTGCTGTATTTGAAGTTATAACACAAAACCTTAAGAAAATGTTCTGAGAGTTTTGAGAAGGTTTTGGTCTGGAACATGTTCTCGTGTCCCTGTTCGTGGTGGAGGGGTTCGTACATGTCTTTACAGATGTCCTTACAGGCTCAGTCTTTACAGATGTGTACAGATATCAGCAGAGAAAGATACAAACAGAACATCACAGTCGATGTTGGAGGTGATGCTGATGTGATGAAGAGAGATTTGAACTGAGCTGAAAGATGAGCTGCTATCGCAGCAGATATAAGATCTACCTTCTCCTCCAGACATCCTTCTACTCAAGAACTACCTTTTCCTCCACGCATCCCTCTACTCCAGATGTCCTTCTACTCAAGAACTAGATTCTCCTTCAGATGCCATTTTACTCAAGACCTACCTTCTTCTTCAGACGCCTTCTACTTAAGAACTACCTTCTTCTTCAGACGTCCTTCTACTCAAGACCTACCTTCTCCTCCAGACGCCCTTCTACTTAAGAACTACCTTCTCCTCCAGACGTCCTTCTACTCAAGGTCTCTTTCTCCTACAGACGTCCTTCTACTTAAGAACTACCTTCTTCTTCAGACGCCATTCTACTTAAGAACTACCTTCTCCTTCAGACGTCCTTCTACTCAAGACCTACCTTTTCCTCCAGAAGTCCTTCTACTCAAGAACTACCTTCTCCTCCAGACGTCCTTCTACTCAGGAACTACCTTTTCCTCCAGACGTCCTTCTACTCAAGAACTACCTTTTCCTCCACATGTCCCTCTACTCCAGACGTCTTTCTACTCAAGAACTACCTTTTCCTCCAGACGCCCTTCTACTTAAGAACTACCTACTCCTCCAGACGTCCTTCTACTCAAGAACTACCGTAGGATGTTCTTCTACTCAAGAACTACCTTCTCCTCCAGAAGTCCTTCTACTCAAGAACTACCTTCTCCTCCAGAAGTCCTTTTACTCAAGAACTACCTTATCCTCCAGACATCCATGTCTTCATGAACTAGCTTCACCTCGGTACATTCTTTTACTCAAGAACTACCTTGTCCTCCAGATGTCCTTCTATTCAAGAACTACCTTTGGTTGTCCATCTATGCAAGGTCTACTTTCTCCTCTGGATGTCCTTCTACTCAAGATCTAACTTCTCCTCTTGATGTCCTTTTCATGAACTAGTTTCACCTTTGTACGTCCTTCTATTCAAGAACTACCTTCTCATCCAGATGTCCTCCTACTCAAGAACTACCTTATCCTCCAGACATCCTTCTACTCAAGAACCACCTCCTCCTCCAGACGTCCTCCTACTCAAGAACTACCTTCTCCTCCAGACGTGCTTCTACTCAAGACCTACCTTCTTCTTCAGACACTGTTCTACTTAAGAACTACCTTCTCCTCCAGACGCCCTTCTACTCAAGACCTACCTTCTCCTCCAGACGCCCTTCTACTCAAGACCTACCTTCTCCTTCAGACGCCCTTCTACTTAAGAACTACCTTCTCCTCCATACGTCCCTCTACTCCAGATGTCCTACTAAAGAACTACCTTCTCCTCCAGACGTCCTTCTACTCAAGAACTACCTTAGGATGTCCTTCTACTCAAAAACTACCTTCTCTTCCAGAAGTCCTTCTACTCAAGAACTATGTTCTCCTCAAGAAGGACCAAGAATACCAAGGAGCTCCACAATGCCTGATGTTTGGTTTTCTGTTACTGTCCTGTGGATTAACCAACAACAAACATATTTTTCAAAAAACACTACAAGTTTTCAGTTTAAACATTTGTGTATCTTTGTTCATTTTTTAGTTACAGATGGGATTAAAATGATTTGCACATTAATTTCGTTCAGTTATTAATTACATTCCGCACAGCATCCCAACTTTCTTAGGAAATGAGTCTGTACAAGTAGTTACAGTAAGCTTCTTCGGTAACGACAGTGATCATCGTGTAGTGTGAACTAGGTATAAACAATCGAAATGACTAGAGCGTAACTCAACTCTGGCAAGAATCTCAAATTTTATTCCGACACTGGAAATTTGTCTGCGAACGTAAAATCGCTTGGTGTAAGGTCAGCATAAGACAAAGTCATGCTCACGGTTTGGTGTGAAATGCTTCATTCTGGAGAAACTTCATTCTGGAGAAACTTACCCAAGTCGGTATGTGGTTTTGATGGGAACCAGATGCTTTAAGAGCTCAGAGCCTCTAAAATCTGCTGTATTTGAAGTTATAACACAAAACATTAAGAATATGTTCTGAGAGTTTTGAGAAGGTTTTGGTCTGGAACATGTTCTCGTGTCCCTGTTCGTGGCGGAGGGGTATGTACATGGTGCTATAAGGCCCTCTACTCCAGACCTACCTTCTCCTCCAGACGCCCTTCTACTTAAGAACTACCTTCTCCTCCATACGTCCTTCTACTCAAGAACTACCTTCTCCTCCAGAAGTCCTTCTACTCAAGGTCTACTTTCTCCTACAGACGTCCTTCTACTCAAGAACAACTTCTCCTCCAGAAGTCCTTCTACTTAAGAACTACCTTCTCCTCCAGACGCCCTTCTACTTAAGAACTACCTTCTCCTCCATACGTCCTTCTACTCAAGGTCTACTTTCTCCTACAGACGTCCTTCTACTCAAGAACTACCTTCTCCTCCAGAAGTCCTTCTACTCAAGGTGTACTTTCTCCCACAGACGTCCTTCTACTCAAGAACTTCCTTCTCCTCCAGAAGTCCTTCTACTCAAGAACTACCTTCTTCTTCAGACGCCCTTCTACTTAAGAACTACCTTCTCCTCCAGACGCCCTTCTACTTAAGAACTACCTTCTCCTCCATACGTCCTTCTACTCAAGGTCTACTTTCTCCTACAGACGTCCTTCTACTCAAGAACTACCTTCTCCTCCATACGTCCTTCTACTCAAGGTCTACTTTCTCCTACAGACGTCCTTCTACTTAAGAACTACCTTCTCCTCCAGAAGTCCTTCTACTCAAGAACTACCTTCTTCTTCAGACGCCCTTCTACTCAAGAACTACCTTCTCCTCCATACATCCTTCTACTCAAGGTCTACTTTCTCCTCCAGAAGTCCTTCTACTCAAGAACTACCTTCTTCTTCAGACGCCCTTCTACTTAATAACTACCTTCTCCTCCTCCTAAAATCGCTTGGTGTAAGGCCAGCATAAGACAAAGTCATGCTCACGGTTTGGTGTGAAATGCTTCATTCTGGAGAAACTTCATTCTGGAGAAAGTCGGTATGTGGTTTTGATGGGAACCAGATGCTTTAAGAGCTCAGAGCCTCTAAAATCTGCTGTATTTGAAGTTATAACACAAAACATTGAGAATATGTTCTGAGAGTTTTGAGAAGGTTTTGGTCAGGAACATGTTCTCGTGTCCCTGTTTATGGCGGAGGGGTATGTACATGGCGCTATAAGGCCAAATAGCCCGCAAAGAAGACAACTTTCTCAGATTTATCACCATCATCAACAGTCCATATAGACTCAGAAGACACGTGTAGGTTCACTGGTGGTTTATATGGCAAATAAAATGTGTATATTTGTGTCTAATACTCAAGAACTACCTTCTCCAGAAGTCCTTCTCTTCCTGAACTAGCTTCACCTATGTATGTCCTTTTACTCAAGAACTACCTTCTGCTCCAAAAGTCCTTCTCTTCATGAACTAGCTTCACCTATGTATGTCCTGTTACTCAAGAACTACCTTCTCCTCCAGAAGTCCTTCTCTTCCTGAACTAGCTTCACCTATGTATGTCCTGTTACTCAAGAACTACCTTCTGCTCCAGAAGTCCTTCTCTTCCTGAACTAGCTTCACCTATGTACGTCCTTCTACTCAAAAACTACCTTCGGATGTTCTTCTACTCAAGGTCTACCTTCTCCTCCAGACATCTTTCTCTTCATGAACTGGCTTCACCTCGGTACATCCTTCTACACAAGAACTACCTTCTCTTCCAGATGTCCTTCTACTCAAAAACTACCTTGTCCTCCAGACTCCCTTTTACTCAAAAACTACCTTGTCCTCCAGACGTCCTTCTACTCAAGAACTACCTCCTCCTCCTCCAGACTCCCTTTTACTCAAAAACTACCTTGTCCTCCAGACGTCCTTCTACTCAAGAACTACCTCCTCCTCCAGATGCTCTTCTACTAAAGAACTACCTCCTCCTCCTCCAGACTCCCTTTTACTCAAAAACTACCGTCTCCTCCAGACGTCCCTCTACTCAAGAACTACCTCCTTCTCCTCCAGACGTCCTTCTACTCAAGAACTACCTTCGGATGTTCTTCTACTCAAGGTCTACCTTCTCCTCCAGACATCTTTCTCTTCATGAACTGGCTTCACCTCGGTACATCCTTCTACACAAGAACTACCTTCTCTTTCAGATGTCCTTCTACTCAAAAACTACCTTGTCCTCCAGACTCCCTTCTACTCAAAAACTACCTTCTCCTCCAGACATCCTTCTACTCAAGAACTACCTCCTCCTCCAGATGCTCTTCTACTAAAGAACTATCTCCTCCTCCTCCAGACTCCCTTTTACTCAAAAACTACCTTCTCCTCCAGACGTCCTTCTACTCAAGAACTACCTCCTTCTCCTCCACACGTCCTTCTACTCAAGAACTACCTCCTTCTCCTCCAGACGTCCTTCTACTCAAGAACTACCTTCGGATGTTCTTCTACTCAAGGTCTACCTTCTCCTCCAGACATCTTTCTCTTCATGAACTGGCTTCACCTCGGTACATCCTTCTACACAAGAACTACCTTCTCTTCCAGATGTCCTTCTACTCAAAAACTACCTTCTCCTCCAGACGTCCTTCTACTCAAGAACTACCTCCTCCTCCAGATGCTCTTCTACTAAAGAACTATCTCCTCCTCCTCCTCCAGACTCCCTTTTACTCAAAAACTACCTTCTCCTCCAGACGTCCTTCTACTCAAGAACTACCTCCTTCTCCTCCAGACGTCCTTCTACTCAAGAACTACCTTCGGATGTTCTTCTACTCAAGGTCTACCTTCTCCTCCAGACATCTTTCTCTTCATGAACTGGCTTCACCTCGGTACATCCTTCTACACAAGAACTACCTTCTCTTTCAGATGTCCTTCTACTCAAAAACTACCTTGTCCTCCAGACTCCCTTCTACTCAAAAACTACCTTCTCCTCCAGACATCCTTCTACTCAAGAACTACCTCCTCCTCCAGATGCTCTTCTACTAAAGAATTATCTCCTCCTCCTCCAGACTCCCTTTTACTCAAAAACTACCTTCTCCTCCAGACGTCCTTCTACTCAAGAACTACCTCCTTCTCCTCCAGACGTCCTTCTACTCAAGAACTACCTCCTTCTCCTCCAGACGTCCTTCTACTCAAGAACTACCTTCAGATGTTCTTCTACTCAAGGTCTACCTTCTCCTCCAGACATCTTTCTCTTCATGAACTGGCTTCACCTCGGTACATCCTTCTACACAAGAACTACCTTCTCTTCCAGATGTCCTTCTACTCAAAAACTACCTTCTCCTCCAGACGTCCTTCTACTCAAGAACTACCTCCTTCTCCTCCAGACGTCCTTCTACTCAAGAACTACCTCCTTCTCCTCCAGACGTCCTTCTACTCAAGAACTACCTCCTCCTCCAGATGCTCTTCTACTAAAGAACTACCTCCTCCTCCCCCAGATTCCCTTTTACTCAAAAACTACCTTCCCTCCAGACGTCCTTCTACTAAAGAACTACCTCCTCCTCCAGATGCTCTTCTACTAAAGAACTATCTCCTCCTCCTCCAGACTCCCTTTTACTCAAAAACTACCTTCTCCTCCAGACGTCCTTCTACTCAAGAACTACCTCCTTCTCCTCCAGACGTCCTTCTACTCAAGAACTACCTTCGGATGTTCTTCTACTCAAGGTCTACCTTCTCCTCCAGACATCTTTCTCTTCATGAACTGGCTTCACCTCGGTACATCCTTCTACACAAGAACTACCTTCTCTTTCAGATGTCCTTCTACTCAAAAACTACCTTGTCCTCCAGACTCCCTTCTACTCAAAAACTACCTTCTCCTCCAGACATCCTTCTACTCAAGAACTACCTCCTCCTCCAGATGCTCTTCTACTAAAGAATTATCTCCTCCTCCTCCAGACTCCCTTTTACTCAAAAACTACCTTCTCCTCCAGACGTCCTTCTACTCAAGAACTACCTCCTTCTCCTCCAGACGTCCTTCTACTCAAGAACTACCTCCTTCTCCTCCAGACGTCCTTCTACTCAAGAACTACCTTCAGATGTTCTTCTACTCAAGGTCTACCTTCTCCTCCAGACATCTTTCTCTTCATGAACTGGCTTCACCTCGGTACATCCTTCTACACAAGAACTACCTTCTCTTCCAGATGTCCTTCTACTCAAAAACTACCTTCTCCTCCAGACGTCCTTCTACTCAAGAACTACCTCCTTCTCCTCCAGACGTCCTTCTACTCAAGAACTACCTCCTTCTCCTCCAGACGTCCTTCTACTCAAGAACTACCTCCTCCTCCAGATGCTCTTCTACTAAAGAACTACCTCCTCCTCCCCCAGACTCCCTTTTACTCAAAAACTACCTTCCCTCCAGACGTCCTTCTACTAAAGAACTACCTCCTCCTCCTCCAGACATCCTTCTACTCAAGAACTACCTCCTTCTCCTCCAGACGTCCTTCTACTAAAGAACTACCTCCTCCTCCTCCAGACTCCCTTCTACTCAAAAACTACCTTCTCCTCCAGACGTGCTTCTACTCAAGAACTATGTTCTCTTCAAGAATGACCAAGAATACGAAGGAGCTTCACAATGCCTGATGTTTGGTTTTCTGTTACTGTCCTGTGGATTAACCAACAACAAACATATTTTTCAAAAAACACTACAAGTTTTCAGTTTAAACATTTGTGTGTCTTTGTTCTTTTTTTAGTTACAGATGGGATTAAAATGATTTGCACATTAATTCCGTTCTGTTATTAATTCCATTCCGCACAGCATCCCAACTTTCTTAGCAAATGAGTCTGTACAAGTAGTTACAGTAAGCTTCTCCGGTAACGACAGTCATCATATTCCTGATATTCGTGCAAGACACTTGATTGTCTAACGCAGTGCATGATGAAAACCTTACATTTAAAAGTAAAGACAGAAGAAAATTGTGCTTTTATCTCTAACGCAGAACAAAATCATCAGTAAAACAGGGACCCAACGTCCATAGCTCTGCAAATCACCCATAATTATTTGCATCTGGTGCACCAGAGAGACGCTGACCAATCTTTTAAGCATTACCAACTGGATGGACAGCAACTTCCCCAAATTAAATGCAAATGAGTCTGGAATTATCACCGCAGGCTAAAACTCCAGAAGAGGCAGCACTGAAGCTCCGACAGCGGCAGAGCCTGTACGAGGCTGAAGCTTCACTTCGTAGTCTGGCATATAAAAAGTGGGTCTTTCTGTTTTCTGGAATCAGAAACGCTGTTTATTCGAGCACCTCTCAGTTTCTTCTGTCACTCCTCACCTTCTAAGCTCCTGGATTCAGTAATCACAGAGTTTCAGGAGAGCCAGCCGCGCGTGTTTATCCTGCGATCAGGTAATGACAGATGATGAAGCGCTCAAACACTTTCGCCTGCAGTGATCTTCCTTTTATGTTGCTATTTTTAGCTCGCAGGAATCCAGCGCCACGTTTACGGTGAGTAGGCTGCATAGCTGTCTCCTGTATGTGGTCCTGAGGACGACTCGGGCCTCCAGCAGCTAAGAAAACATCACTTCAGTGACTAAATTCTTCCAACCAAACCTCGAGCCATCACAAAGGAATGTGCAGGTCTGTAGGGGGTCAAATCCTGAAGCTCCATTCTTATTCACTTTCTAGATACGCCCACCAGCCACAATATAAAACCACTGACCATACAGGACCTCCACTCACTGTCCACTGTATCACCTCCACTGACCATACAGGAGCTCCACTCACTGTCCACTCTATCAGCTCCACTGACCATACAGGACCTCCACTCACTGTCCACTGTATCAGCTCCACTGACCATACAGGAGCTCCACTCACTGTCCACTGTATCAGCTCCACTGACCATACAGGAGCTCTACTCACTGTCCACTGTATCAGCTCCACTGACCATACAGGAGCTCCACTCACTGTCCACTGTATCAGCTCCACTGACCATACAGGACCTCCACTCACTGTCCACTGTATCAGCTCCACTGACCATACAGGAGCTCCACTCACTGTCCACTGTATCAGCTCCACTGACCATACAGGAGCTCCTCTCACTGTCCACTGTATCAGCTCCACTGACCATACTGGAGCTCCACTCACTGTCCACTGTATCAGCTCCACTGACCATACAGGAGCTCCACTCACTGTCCACTGTATCAGCTCCACTGACCATACAGGAGCTCCACTCACTGTCCACTGTATCAGCTCCACTGACCATACAGGACCTCCACTCACTGTCCACTGTATCAGCTCCACTGACCATACAGGACCTCCACTCACTGTCCACTGTATCAGCTCCACTGACCATACAGGACCTCCACTCACTGTCCACTGTATCAGCTCCACTGACCATACAGGACCTCCACTCACTGTCCACTGTATCAGCTCCACTGACCATACAGGACCTCCACTCACTGTCCACTGTATCAGCTCCACTGACCATACAGGACCTCCACTCACTGTCCACTGTATCAGCTCCACTGACCATACAGGACCTCCACTCACTGTCCACTGTATCAGCTCCACTGACCATACAGGACCTACACTCACTGTCCACTGTATCAGCTCCACTGACCATACAGGACCTCCACTCACTGTCCACTGTATCAGCTCCACTGACCATACAGGACCTCCACTCACTGTCCACTGTATCAGCTCCACTGACCATACAGGACCTACACTCACTGTCCACTGTATCAGCTCCACTGACCATACAGGACCTCCACTCACTGTCCACTGTATCAGCTCCACTGACCATACAGGAGCTCCACTTAAAGACTGTAGTTCATCTGATTCTCTGTATACTTTATTACTCTGTTCTTTAATGATCAGGACCCCCACAGGACCACCACAGAGCAGATACTATTAGGTAAGTGGATCATTCTTAGCACTGCAGTGACACTGACGTGGTGCTGGTGTGAGTGGATCAGACACAGCAGTGCTGCTGCTGGAGTGTCCAAACACTGTGTCCACTCACCGTCCACTCTATTAGACACTCCTACTACTTGCTGGTCCACCTTGTAGATGTAAAGTCAGAGACAGTAGATCATCTGCTGCTGCACAGTTTGTGTTCCTCTAGTCCTTCATCAGTGGACACAGGACGCCGCCCACAGGACACTGCTGTCTGGATAGTTTTGGTTGGTGGACGATTCTCAGTCCAGCAGTGACACTGAGGAGGTGTTTAAACACTCCAGCAGCAGCAGCACTGCTGTGTCTGATCCACTCACACCAGCTTAACACACACTAACACACCACCACCGTGTCACCACCCAGATAATACCTGCTTTGGGGTGGTCCAGTGGGGGTCCTGATCATTAAAGAACAGAGTAATAAAGTATACAGAGAATCAGATGAACTACAGTCTGTAAGTGGAGCTCCTATATGGTCAGTGGAGCTGATACAGTGGACAGTGAGTGGAGATACAGGGGGGTGTACTTAAGGTGTTTAATGAATATATGTATATATATTATATAAAGCTATAAACATATATATATATATATATATATATACTGCTAAACCTGTACAATCCAGAATGTCAAATTTCAGGAATGTGAAGAGCAGCTACATCACTTCAGCCCACATCTGTAAATTCTGATGTCTGTGCTCAATTTATAATTATAATTTGTTTACTGCACATACAGCCAATCACAGGGAGAGGATGAGATGAAATGATGTGTCTCTAGATTGTTAGAAGCAGTGGACCATCACATTAGCATACGGTCCCCATAAAACCACACGTTTCCTGCTCCAGGAGGTAGACTGAACACGGGTACGGCTGTAGAGCCATTTAATACATTCATTTAGTTTTTTTCTTTTGTTCTCACGTTATGTTTTTAATTGAATAAGAAATCATAATTTTATAAGATGCTACATAAATACAATTTATGTATTATAAATTATTATTTTTACTGCTACTATTAAAACTGTTTGGCAATGAACTGCATTACATTATAAACGAAGACGATTCTTCACTTATTATTTCTACATGAACTCAAAGTTACAGTTACAGGAAATCAATGTGACTCAGAATTAGCTTTAAACAGCATAAAATAAACACATCATACACCAGCCACAAAATAGTAGACACACTGAGACACCACCATCTTAAAGACTGAGAAGCTGCTGCCCCCTTGTGGTCAGAAGTAAACAGAGCCTGCTTTAAAAGACCAGGACCACAACACATTCTTTTATGAGCGCCGTGACAGAATGCTTAAATTTGGTGCAGCTTTTTATCAATACTTGCAGAAAAATATTAATTTCTTAAAGCTTTCTAAGTTTTATTATGAAAGGAATAATTAAAATACTTCAAAATCACCTAAAACCTTATGGTCAATGGAACCAGAACTCTTTCCAAACTAATTTTGATCATTTCTATTAGTGCATTCATCATGTAAACATTATCTGTCCTGTTTAAATGATGTATAGAAATAAAAATCTGATCAGCCATAACATTAAAACCACCTCCTTGTATCTACACTCACTGTCCACTGTATCAGCTCCACTGACCATACAGGACCTCCACTCACTGTCCACTGTATCAGCTCCACTGACCATACAGGACCTCCACTCACTGTCCACTGTATCAGCTCCACTGACCATACAGGACCTACACTCACTGTCCACTGTATCAGCTCCACTGACCATACATGACCTCCACTCACTGTCCACTGTATCAGCTCCACTGACCATACAGGACCTCCACTCACTGTCCACTGTATCAGCTCCACTGACCATACAGCACCTCCACTTACAGACTGTAGTTCATCTGATTCTCTGTATACACTGTTTATCCCCCTTTTGCCCTGTTCTTCAATGGACAATGTGTATGTATACATACATACATACACACACATACATATATAGATATATATATGTGTGTGTGTGTGTGTGTGTGTGTGTGTGTGTGTGTGTGTGTGTGTATGTATGTATGTATGTATGTATGTATGTATGTATATATATATATATATATATATATATATATATATATATATATATATATATATATATATACACACTACCGTTCAAAAGTTTGGGATCACAGTGAAATGTTCTTGTTTTAATGGAGTATCTTCTTTCTTAACACAACAATGGACTGACGCGTCTCTAAAGAAAGTTGTTTCTTTCTGGTCATTGTGAGTCGGTCAGCAAGCCATCAACTGCTGATCTTCAGATACTAAACTAACCTAGAATGTTGTTCCCTTTTATACTCACTTATTAGTAGAATGTTTTTCAGCTGTGCATCACAATTGAGTAAGAGTGTCCTAACAACCAATTAGTCCAATAACATCCTTAACTTGGATTGGTGGTCGTACCAGGAGATTTAGACAGAGGACTGAGAATTACTGATAATAGAACTATATGTAAAATAAGCCTCTTTACAAAAATAGACTTTAATACAAACATTTTTATTCTTTAAAAATCATCTGATACACTTACATTAATTGTGAAATGGACAACATTGTTTGTGAATTGCATGAAAATTGTATGAAATGTAATTCTAAAGGGATCCTAAACTTTTGAGCGGTAGTGTACATTAAATAGAGGGACAGAATAATAGACGTAACATCATAAAATGAAGAAAGCAAAAACCACCATTTCCAAAACTGTATTGCTCTTTAATGATCACTTCTCAGCCACGAATCTCACCAACAACATCAACACCAACAATCATACTATTAAAAAGAAGAAGAAGAAACAAAATTAGTGGTCCGATACTGAAAGCAAGCTCACCGAAATCAGAGGCTTCAGTCACTTTCACCACTGCAACACTTCAGCAGGTCAATTCCCTCCACAGAACAGAGGCTCATATAAAAAGTGCTCGATAAACACCTCCTCACGTTAATTAGGAATTAATCACCACAACTCAAACACATAGCAAACCCAACACAAGCAAAAGAACTGCGGATGGTAAATAAAGGAGTTTGGCATAAGTATCCATTTAGCATTTCAACAGATCTCTCTCTGTTTCTTTCACACAAATAAACAAACAAACAAACAAACGAGAATGATAAAACTCATTCCTCATATGTCCTGACTGACCCCTGAATGTCCAAAGCACATCAACACCGGTTTAGAATACAAATACATCCAGTGTTCTTCTGTAGAAAGTCCTCAAAAACTCAAACGCATTAATCATTTTGATTGTGATGAACCAACATCGATGACTTGTACAGCAACTTCCTTTGATGGGTAGCAGTAATGCACACCTGGGACATTACAGCTTACCTGTTATTCGTTAATGTAACATCCCTGTCCAAAGAAAAGCAGGAATTGTTTAGTTTTCTACATCATAATTTGAGTTCAACGTTGTGTCCAAACTTGGTGATGATGGGACCAACAAAAACACAATATCCTTCCATTAACTTCCATTGAAAGTAGACAGTCCTCTACTGGTAAGTAATTTTTGGAGATGCTTCCTTTCCTTTGGACAGTGAAACAGTTTTGACCAACTCCAAATCTCTCTCTCTCTTTTTTTTTGTAATGTCTGGCAATTTTGACAATCGGAATGATGATCCGAATGCACTGATGTACCAAACATATTTGCTTTCACAAAAACAGCTCTATAAGTTTTCTATAGGCTATTCTTGTTAATGTTTATATTTGTATTTATTTTTTATTTAGTTATTTATGCCAGCCCTGACAGGCAAGAACTGTTTTGTTAAAGTCCATAATATCTGCAATATATCATCACTGTCCAAAGAAAAGCGTCTCCAAAAATGACTTAACAGTAAAGGACTGTCTTTACTTTCAATGGAAGTTAATGAAAAGACATTGTGTTTTTATTGGTCCCATCATCATCAAGTTTGGACACAATGTAGTTGTGTTTGGACACAAAGATCTCCAAATCTCTGAAGTCGTGTGCAATCTCTAGAGTCCACGTCATGAAGTCGTATATCTCTCTCTATGGGGGAAAATGAATGGCGTCAGTCAGAGTGTTCCAAAGTCGGTACACTTTACTGAACGTACATTTTCCAAACGTGGCTGGATTCTCTGAATCACAAGGCTGTCGAGAAGCCGAGATATGAACACTGATTCATGCGCGCTAACATGCTATTAGACACTGCGTTAAATGTCAACACTGTTATATACCAACAGCTGTTACTTCAAGTTCAGTCTCGAAAGGCTTTTAACTACTATATTGGCAAAGCTTACTGGTTTGTTTGGGGTGTTTTGGTGAGGCTGGTTATATAATGTGAGCTCAAAGCGAAGCACGGTTAGCTTACATGTACGTAAAAGAACGAAAGCAGATTTTTGTATAATGAGAAATGAGTGTTATTCACAGTGGTGGTGAATGGAACCAGACGTCTGACGATTTTAAGGCCTCTAGTAGCCCTTACAGGGGGCTGTTAAATGAAATGGTTATGAATTCACTGCCCAAGAAAAGGTTTTTAATAGTTAATGGTCTGTTCATGGTCCCTAACTATTGATCAGCGTTACATATAAAACTCAGTAGACACGTGTAGGTTCTCTGGGGGGTTTGGTAGTAAATATAATGTGTATATTTGTGTTGTAGACATGGAGACCCCTGGTTCCCGTCACCACCACTGCAAACAACTTCTAAACCATTTCGTACCAAAACCCCCCTCTCTGAATAAGTTTGTTTTATCTAAACTGGATAAAATAAAGAGACAAAAAGGGACGTATAAAGAAAATTGGTAACACCTTCTGTTTTTAAGGTTTGCTTCTTAACAATTTACAGCAATTAACTATTAGTAATAAAAATAATAATAATAATAATAATGCAACAAACAGAAACATAACGGGTAAGATGATACATGTGTTAATTGTACTTATATTATGGATTAAAAATAAAGTGTTTGTTGAGTTAAATATTGTTGAATAATATCATTAAATTATATATAATATCAGATTATAAACTTTTAGTTAAAACGTACTTGTACTGTCTAAGTGACATTATAATTAAGAAATATGTGCACATACTAATGATCTGAATTCACAGCAAATAAACATTCATGTTAAACAAATAGTGGAAACTTGAACACTAATTTTACACTCATTTAAAACAGAATTAATACTGACAACAATGTTACGTTAAATTACAGTGTTTTATTGTATATTTCTGAAACAGTCTGAAAGTGAATGTTCACGTTTAACAGTTTATAACCTAGTAATATTAATTACCAAGCACTTACTCAGTGGCTATTAAGAGTGAATAAGTTCTGTTTTAGTAATAGTCTTGTAAATGTATTAACAAAGTACTGTATGTTCAGATTATAACAGTATTATATTCTGAATATTAAGAATGAATAAGTTCCACTTATTAGTTATAGTCTTCCTTACAAATGATATGCATCTATTCATTAGGCTGTTATTAACTGCTTACTAGATGATTATAAACTGTGTGTTAATTAATTGTTAAGAAGCAAATCTTAAAATAAAGTGTTTCCAACACTTGGTTTACGGATAGCAGCGAATTATTTTTCTCATTAATACAAATGGACATGAATCCACTTACAGGATAGTGCAGTTTTCTACAGCAGTGGCCAATTTTTACATTCAGGTCATAAGTGAGGAGGTCTGCTGCCTAGGTTCTGAGATAACCGTAATAATCCAGTGTTGCAGGTGAAGTTTAAGCAGATGTACGGCGCTCCTCCTGCAGGAAGAAGGCTGAAGATCACACTGAGCATGCATCACTCAAAGTAAACCTTCAAGACGTTCTGCTAACCAGCCACTATGAACGGCCACTGACTTGGTGGTTGATGGTCTTGTACATTTAGGATAGTCTAAGTAAGAAAGTCTTGCTCCCAGTTGTATGAAGCCCCTCTAAAGGGACCACTCAGTTCTGTGGCACTTCTTTTTGGTTTCCTTTTGGTCTCTACGGAGAGGTCCTTCAAGAGCTGCCCACACGATACGGATACAAAAACAAACATCTCGGAAAACGTCCAAAGCGGCCCTTCGCTCAACGGTTGGAGGAAAGCACTGATAGCCAGTCGTGTCCAGTTCGTAGAGACTTCGTATCTACTTCTCAGAGGCTTTACTGTCTGAGTACTGTCTGCCTGTCATAGAAACCATAGAAACGCTCACGATTGTATGAAATAAATAAAACGCTATAAAAGTCTCCAAACCCTCATAAAAAGTCATGAAAAGTAAACATTTACACCGATCAGATGTGAAGTGCACTGAAATAAAGGAAGCGACCAATAAAAGGTCCCATCGTTGGTGAGTCAGTCCGGATTCTCCTCTTGTGCTTTAGTCTTTTCAAGTATTCACAGACTTCTTCTGCGATGGCTCATACTGTCCATCTGTAAGAGTCCACGTAGCTATAGTAACGCTCCTCAGCATGAGCTGTACAAGCCATACTTATAAGACATACGTAACAGCTGGACTGCGCAGCTTAAGCTACGTACGCTCACGAACGCTCAGCGGACGGGGAAGAAGCTCAGGAGGACAGCTTGGAGTAGCTGGGCGGCGAGAACTTGCGCTTCAGGTATTTGAGGATGTACAGAGGCAGACAGCTGACCAGCGTGATGGCGCACACCTTCCACAGGAACGTCCGCGTGGCGATGAACGACAGATCTGAAAGAGAGAACTGTGGTCAGCGCTTCGAACGGACTCGATGACACCGTCGCGCAGCTGGACAGAGGAGCTGGTGCGGTGAGTACAGGCGGTGGAATGTTCTGGAAAATGAGGAACAGGCATCACTGATTCACAACACAGTCAGAGACTCCTGATGGGCCGGAAGCACGCGGATGAGAAGGTAGCGGTGAGAGGAGGAGGCGGAATGAGAACAGGAGAGATGAGAGACTGAGAGAGAGAGAGAGAGAGAGAGAGAGAACTCAGCAACACAGCACCTACCCAGGAAAGCTCCTAAGGACACTCTACCTATGCCTGAGTGACAGCGAAGCAGCCGAGAGAGAGAGAGAGGGAGAGAGAGAGAGAGAGAGAGAGAGAGAGAGAGAGAGAGAAAGAGAATAAAGGGGATCAGAGAAAAGAGTAAGCAGTGAGGGTCTGAAGCACTACAGCTATACAGGCTCAAGATGTGTGGACACTTGCATTCCTTCTAAATGCCGGCTCATCAAAGGACCTGCATAGAAAGCAATAGAACATAACAGACTGAGCGGAAAATTGTTTATTGCTATTATTAGTGCTGAGAGAAGGCAGTCTAGTCTCAGGGAGCCGAATGTGATCTCGTAAACAGACTGTCTTGTGACAAACCTGAGAAATTCTTGGCTAAGTGTGAGACGAGGAGGGCGATATGGTGATATTACATAATAATACTTAATAATACACAATACGCATCATTATCTTTAGTTGGAACAGACTACTCAAAACCTGTAGTGTTACATATAAAAATACTATTAATAATAATACTAGTAATAAGTAATAAAGACACTGTGTTAAATGTCAACACTGTTATATACCAACAGCTATTAGTGCTGAGAGAAACAAACCTGAGAAATTCTTGGCTAAGTGTGAGACGAGGAGGGCGATATGGTGAAGATATTACATAATATTACTTAATAATACATCCAGTTTTCCTGGATTTTAGTAAATTGGAACAGACTAAATAAACCCTGAAGTGTTAGATATACAAATACTATAGTAATAATAATAATGATAATAATTAAAAAAATAATAATAATTTTGCCCACAATGGTTTTTGGTCAAAGCTTTATACCTGAGCTGCACTAAATCAAAATAAACAGGCTGAGTCATGTTTACTCAATGATAGCTAATTATATAACTTGTAGTTAAAAACATACTTGAACTTTGTCTTTAATTGACATTATAATTAAGAAATACGTGCATTAACTAATTATCTAATGTTTCAGAAATTGTGGAAACCTAAGCACTGTAGTTTCACACTAACTTAAAATAAAATGTACAATAATGTTTAGCTAAAAAACAGAATTTCACCGCGTATTTCTGAAACAGTCTGGAAGTGAATGTTAGTTCACAGTTTATAACCTGGAAATATGATTTACAGGCACTTTGTTATTAGGAATGGACAAGTTCTACTTTAGTGGCGGTCTTGCAGATTCATTAGTAAAGCTTACTTACAATTTACATGCTTCTATTTATTAGTATTATATAACAATATATAATAATATAATATATAATAACAGTATTAGTAAGTGCAGTTTGTACTGTTTAATGTGGTTAGTGTTGTTAAAGTACTCATGATATTCACAATGTGCTCAGAAAAGCGTGTTGTGACATAATTTATTATATTTATATATAACAATAAAATATCACCATGATGCCCACTGTAGTGGGGACGTAGACTTATTAGGATGGGATGAAACCTAACCTCACCTGTGTATGTATATACAAATTTATTATTTATATTATATATTATATTTATTTTATATATATATATATATATATATATATATATATATATATATATATATATATATATATATATATTTTTTTTTTTTTTTTTTTTTTTTACAGTATGAAAAGAAACAAAATCATAAATAGGCTTTTAATATGATTTGGTCATATATTATATTTATTAATTATATGCACTGTCGTATATTTAAAGTGACAAACTTTGGCCTAAATACTCAAATTAAAAAAACAACACAGCAGATGAAGTACAAAGATATGTGCTTAACTGTATTAAGCTTGTCAATCACTCTCACTGACTCAGCGTAATAAATGAATCTGCCTTCAGAGGTACGTCCCACTGATCGCTCCCTTTCATCTCCGCTGGCCTTTACTACCACATTATTATTTATTATTATAATAAAGAAGCCGGTCTGAGTGGAGCTGATAGGAGGAGGAGGACCTGTTCTTACCAAAGTACTCGTTCAGGAAGGCCAGCGAGGCGAGGTAGCAGCCGAGGCTGAAGAACTCCGCCACCACCATGAGCCAGTGCCAGGTGCGCACGGTCAGAGCCACCATGAGCAGCTCAGTCAGGATCAGGGCCGTAAAGGAGATGGCCACCACGTGCACAAACTCCTGATCAAAGAGCACCAGAGCGCCGTACATCAGGATGCCCCCTGGTGGACACAGGTGGGAAGTGTTCAGTATTAGTGACCAGGCTGAGAAGCAGGACCGGATTCTGTACACAGGCTATTGAAGGTAGTGTTAGTAGTCTCACCCAAAGACTCTTACTGGTATAGTGTAAGGTTGTTACACGGATAGGAAATAAAACCCCAGCCTACAGCAGGGAGGGCAGCAGTAGCACCCACTACACTATACCTGCTCCATACTTTAGAACTTCACGTCAGGGTTGTACTTTGTTCTGAACCTCAAGAAAGAACCAGTTATGAGTTTTTAATGTCTAAGCCACATCACTCTGATCTACCACCATTCACACGTGAGATGATATCTGTGCTCTCGCTGAGCTCTAGCCACTGATCCGTGCACGCAGGAGTCTCCCGGCCCCCTCAATCCTTTTGCCTACTGTATCAGTCTCCGTTTCATTTTAATCATAAACGCCACCCCGGCTCAGCCTAATGGCCTCTGACTGATCGCATAATTGCTCCTCTTCATACGGAGGAGGCCCGGGACATTCCTCGGAGTTAACCGCTGGATTAAATGAGGCCGTCGCTCGTATTTCCCCTGCTGCTGCTTTTCTCTGCATATTGAGGTTTAATTAAAAAGCAGGAGCTGTCGGGATGTCACGCTCGGACAGGGACACCGATCTTTCCCGCCTGCCGTGCGGCCAGACGGCTGCAGCCGGATCCGTTTACGCGATGGAGAAAAGAGCAGAGCGGCGCGCGAGAGCTGGCTTCCGGCCTGAACTTGACCAGACGAGGATCGCACCTCTTGCTATTGCTTACAGCTCGCAGTTACACGACACATACATGTATATATTTTCAATAAACATCATCTACATCTCTCCTTTAAGCTCCTGCAGTACGCTTTTAACAGGAGGATCTGAGAAAGCTGGATAAAGAACACCTGCAGTGTTTAGACAATATCATATAACTATTATATCAATATCATATAACTATTATATGAAAGATAAAATTATACTCTTCTTATACTTGATTCAAACCTGCCTCCGGAGCAGCTGGTGAGCACGAATGACCACACTGATCATAGCAACATGGATCAGCAGGTGGAATCAGAGCTTTCTGAGAGTTACTGTATAAAAGAAGCTGATGTCTGTATTGTTGGAGTTTCTGAACATTTAAAAAGGAAATTCACATTAAAGGCCACTAAAGTGTTAAGTATACACATTTTCAGGTGTTTACCTGTTTAAAAAAGGTCGTTTGATACCCAAACCATAATAATTAGTAAAATTAATCCATACAATTAAAATTTTCAATGCAAAATCAAGGCAGAACAAACTCTTTTTGGCTGGGAATGAAAGGGTAAAGTATATTTTAAGGGGATTTTCTAGAAACAAACTCAAACAAATTAATAAATATATATTTTTACCTTGATACACACTGATCAGGACCCAGATGAGGAAGGTTTTGAATGACAAAGACCGCCCCTACGGTGGGAGAGAGTCAGAGGACAGAACGCACCAGAGAGAACAGAATGTTAAACAGTGTAACAAAATAAATACAATGTAATAGTATTATTGCTGTTATTATTATTACTATTATTACTATTATTATTATATTAACAATATAATCAGGGTCTAAATAAAAGCTTGAGCAATAGATAAATAGAAGTTAACAGACACCAATAAGAGGACGAAGCGCGTCTAATGTTTTTATTCTTTGCCGGCAGCAGCTCTGTTGACTGATCGACTCGTTTAACTCTGGATAAAGTTACTTTCATACCAGTGAGCTGCCGAGACCCTGCTCTGTGTATTACCTTAGTCAGATCTTTATAGAGCTCTGGGTAAAGCAGCGCCATCTCCGGCTTCACGTCCTGGTCCAGCACCAGCGAGAACACGGGGAACATGGTGTAGATGGTCGCGTAGCTGAGAAGACAAGCAGCACAGCATAAACACACAACTCGTACATGCACAGTGGGGACGCAAGTCTGACCCCAACAACTCAAGTTTGTAATGATTCTTCCACTGTTTCACCATCACTCCATTCAAATTCATTCCAGTCTCTTGGTGTGATTCCACTCATTGCTCTTAGCTTATACACTAATAACTAATTATCGAGGCCAGTGGTCACCAACCCTGATCCTAGAGATCTACCTTCCAGTGGATATGATCTGACACTTCTTCAGAAGTCTTTAATAGACCAAACTCACACGTCCATGTTCGCTAAACAACTTCTGATCGTGTGGTAAACAATGACTCACAGTCCCCAGGAAGAATGCTGTTTTCCTAAATGCAAGAAATAATGCAAACAGCCTCACGTGAAAGAATTCGCTCGTGATTTTTAACGAGGTAGCCAATAAGAAAAGTGGGTGATCAAACTGAATCGTGGAGTGAACGCGGAGTTGAGCAGTAGGACAGCTTTGTTTACATTTAAGATAATGTAAAAACGCTCAGCTGGAAGATAAACATGAATTCACTGGCGTATGTATCATTCTGGAAATTGTTATCACAGAGGTCTGCTGGAGGAAACTACCAGATCTGCTCTCCAACTGGCCAGAGGTAGAAAACCAGCAGCTCTTCACAGCCGCCCTGTAATACGATGCAGGCGGAAGCACGATAACTCGGTGATAACTCTGTGACGATGATGAAGGTCTACGGGTTGATTCAGATTAATTAGAGTTATGTAAAGCCGGGGAAAGGAGGGGGGCCAGTTTGCAGGGGCAGAAGATCTCCAGAAGGTGGGCTGGTGACCACTGATTCCAAACAACTGGTGAAACAATGAAAATAACATTAAGTTGTTTTTGTTTTACATTAAATAAAGTTAAAAAGTTAATTTTACTGAATATATTTTTATTATAATAGATACCAGATCTAGAAGGACACAACTCCATGTTCAGACTGTAGTTCATCTGATTCTCTGTATACTTTATTACTCTGTTCTTTAATGATCAGGACCCCCACAGGACCACCATAGAGCAGATACTATAAGAGAGGTGGGTCATTCTCAGCACTGCAGTGACACTGACATAATGGTGGTGATGTGTTAGTATGTTTTGTGCTGGTGGGAGTGGATCAGACACGGCAGTGCTGTTGCTGCTTAAGTGTTTCAACACCTCCTCAGTGTCACTGCTGAACTGAAAATCGTCCACCAACCAAAACTATCCAGACAGCAGTGTCCTGTGGGCGGCGTCCTGTGTCCACTGATGAAGAACTAGAGGAACACAAACTGTGCAGCAGCAGATGAGCTACTGTCTCTGACTTTACATCTACAAGGTGGACCAGCAGGTAGTAGGAGTGTCTAATAAAGTGTACAGTGAGTGGAAACTGCTGTGTCTGATCCACTCACACCAGCACAACACACACTAACACACCACCACCAAGTCAGTGTCACTGCAGTGCTGAGAATGATCCACCTCCCTAATAGTATCTGCTCTGTGGTGGTCCTGTGGGGGTCCTGATCATTAAAGAACAGAGTAATAAAGTATACAGAGAATCAGATGAACTACAGTCTGTAAGTGGAGCTCCTGTATGGTCAGTGGAGCTGATACAGTGGACAGTGAGTGGAGATAGTAGAAGTTGGTTTTAATGTTATGGCTGATTGGTGTATATTTCACATTTTACTACATAATTAAAGTTTAATTACTGAATTTAACATAGAAGAATGTTGATTAACGTTGTTCTAATATGTTGAACAGAAATGCTGTTTGAAGCGTGTGCTCTCTACAGAGTACGTGAACTTATTTTTTACTTGGAGAATCAACAAACGTAATGAAAGCTGGGTGGTGTAATTTGCTGCTGGTGTTTAGAGGTTTGAAATGTGACTGTGCAAACATTCGAAAACTGTAAACAGTAATCAGTGCTATAAATGACATACCCCACCATAAGGAAGCCCTGGTACAGAGGAACAGATGCAAAGTAGAAAATGGAGGAAAACACAGCCTGAGGGGAAAAAAAGCAGAACACTGAATCAGCATTCAGCTCAGCCACAAACTGCCTCTCCGCCTCAAACGCTTCAGTTCCAGGCTGCTCCACGCAGATCAAGGTCACTACCTGGCCTTAAAAAGCCAACTGCAGTGCAACCAGAGAGCAACAGCAACACACACGAGGGAACATATCACATCTATTCTGGCATCATTACGCTGGCTTTCAGTCCGTTTCTGTGTTCCAAATCATTCTGTGCCAAAAGAAGCATTTATTCACTGTTTAAACTGTTCAGTATGTGTGACTTTGGTCACCCAGATGTGGTTTTACACCATTTACACTCTATGATTTGGTCCTAGAATTAAACCCAAAGTCTTAAAACCTACTGATCTCCTACATAGACAGCTTTTTACGTCATAGTATGCGCTCCAGACATGTAGACTGTCCCAATTCTTACATACCTTAAACATGCTTCTACTGAGAAACCTTATTTAGACCTGATTTTAAGAAGCATTGAACGCTTCCTCAGCCACTAAGACAATCCCATGATGCACCGCAGGCTAATCTAGGAGCAGTGAAGTGGTTTTAAAATGTGAGTTATTTTGATTCTCTCTGGAGTTTTAATGTGTTTCTGGTCATATAATCACACAAAACAGTATTTTATTATCAACTCTGTAACGAGTCCTTCACCATTTACACTTTTATACTCCAGACATTAGCATTTATGCTAGCGGATTTTTAAGCCTCGGGCTATTGATTTCGATCCCCCGTGAGATGTACGTGGCTGCTTTAAGTCGGTTTTTACCATCAACTTTTCTAATTTCAGAGCACGCTGTCCGAACCAGTGTTAATTTTGACAGCAAATTTTGATTTTTAGTCTTAGTCGTTAGTCTTTTGACTAAAATGCCACTTAGTTTTAATCATAATTTTGAATTGTTTTTAGTTTTAGTCTAGTTTTAGTCGACTAATTATCATACGAATATAGTCTAGACTAAATCTACAGTCGATTCAGTCGACTAAAATATAAAGTGTGTATAATGTAAATGCTTTTTCTTCAGTTCCTTTCAACTATTTAAATTATTATATATACTTACACCAAATCAAAATACATTTATTCACCAGTTATGGAATATTATTCATGTTTGAAAGACCAAAACACACAGAAACAGATTTAACAAACAACATCTGAGCTCCTCCGTAACTGCAAAGTAAATAAGAGAAAATTGTTATTATATCCTTGTATCACCTTTTTATTTATTTATCTCTTATTTATTTAATAATTGTTACTAGTGCTGTCAATCTAATTAAATTACATGCTCTGTGGTTAACTAATCTACATTTATTACATTAAATCAATGAAAGAAAAAAATGCCACATCTCCAGATCACACTGTTTACTAATGACACACACTGCATATTAAGTGCACTAATAAACTGTAAATAAAACTACCTAATCTGTTTTGTGCACTTTCTAGGGTGTACGGAGAGATTTGGGACATGGTGCACTCTCGAATCTGCTCAAATATGATTGGCTGAGGAGTGCCGTTGGCGATCACAAAGCCCATATACCGTAAAGACAAGAAAAGCTGCACCGCTTAAAATAAACACTGAAAATTAAATCATTCTCAATAGTTTATCTGTTTGGTTCCACATTGGACAACGTCTGGGTCCGGACCTGGACGCGCACCGTGGTCCGCCTATTAGTGACCTCTGTTTTAGACCCTTAAACATTTTGATTTCAATCAATGCTTCATCTAACGGAATAAAAGTAGGGGTTAATCTTAACTGTCTAAAATCTTGTGCTGTTTAATACGAGTGAAAACGGCTGAAAGATGCTGATCAGTGCTTTAAGATTTACTTCAACCATGTGCGTGTGTGGGCGTGTCCTACCTGCATGGTGGAGATGATCATGCCGCGATGCATGACGAACTGGCCGAGAGCTGCGGAACGTTTGTAGCTGTTTCGGCCGTGGACCATCAGCAGCCTGCCGATGTGCTTGAACTGCGTTATGGAGAAGTCTGCAGCCAGAGAGGCCTGCTTACCCTCCTACACACAGCAGACCATAAAAAACTCATTATAATTTCAAATTTTTAAATTAGACAACGTATACACTGTTACTAAGAGAAAGTCAAATATATCTGATCTAAATTACCAGCAAAACTTATTTACGCACTACAGGAAGAATCACGTCACCTTTCCTTCGATGCCAATCCCACAGTCGGCAGCCTGAATCATGCTGACATCATTCCCTCCGTCACCTGAGCAGAGAAACAGAGATCAGTTATAAAGCATTCATGGCCGGCGTGTGCAGATATTTATGGCTGGTTATGTCAGTCTGATGGGTCTCTGAAGGTCCTTATGTGAGCACCGCATAAGCCTGCATGAGCTGTGAAGCAGAAGACGATAAATAAAAAATATTTATTTCCCATCACTGATAAAAAGTCTCACTGTCTCCGCTCGCCACCTAGTGGACAGGACGAGAATAAGGCAAGAGAAAAGAAAGCTGACCGATGGCGCAGGTCCTGTTGGCCGTGTGCTGCTGGAGCAGCCGGACGATCTGGGCCTTCTGTGTGGGAGAGCAGCGGCAGCACACCACGGCCGGACACTGACACGCCAGCTCCACGAACTCGTGCTCATAGTAACGCAGACACAACTGAGAAAAGAAAGAGACACAGGTTTAACGGCTATTTCCATCAGAACCTCCTGCCACTGCCAATCATCTCTCCCTGTATTATTCATCTACCCTGTTTGGTGTGGATGTATCAAACTCATATATAACATGTATCTCCTTTTTAATCTATTTTTAGTTTTCAGCATCATTGAACAGCTCAAACAATATTTCAGGATTTTATGAGAAAATGGACCCAAATAGAAATGCTTCTAAATCACTTTTTGTTCCAATCTTGCTCCATTGACATACATTAAAAGTAAAGTCAGTTTCTGGCCTCTCCTGTAAAGTTGCTATTTTGAAGATATATATATATATTCACATATTCACTGGAGAGGCCAGAAACTTACTTTACTTTTAATGTATACATATATATATATATATATATATATATATATATATATATATATATATATATATATACACTACCGCTCAAAAGTTTAGGATCACTTTAGAATTTCATTTCATGCAATTTTCATGTAATTCACAAACAATATTGTCCATTTCACTGAATGTAAGTGTATCAGATGATTTTTAAAGAATAAAAATGTTTGTATTAAAGTCTATTTTTGTATAGAGGCTTATTTTACATATAGTCCTATTATCAGTAATTCTCAGTCCTCTGTCTAAATCTCCTGGTACGACCACCAATCCAAGTTAAGGATGTTATTGGACTAATTGGTTGTTAGGACACTCTTGATCAATTGTGATGCACAGCTGAAAAACATTCTACTAATAAGTGAGTATAAAAGGGAACAACATTCTAGGTTAGTTTAGTATCTGAAGATCAGCAGTTGATGGTTTGCTGACCGACTCACAGTGACCAGAAAGAAACAACTTTCTTTAGAGACCCGTCAGTCCATTGTTGTGTTAAGGAAGAAGATACTCCATTAAAAACAAGAACATTTCACTGTGATCCCAAACTTTTGAGCAGTAGTGTATATATATATATATATATATATATATATATATATATGTACACACACACACAACATTCAATTTTGGCACATGGCCCATAGATCATATTTCTGATTCCGGTCAGCCACCTTAGCGGCTGAATTCAATCTGATGTACTCTTAAGCCAAGCAATCATAAAGAAGTGACGCATCTGATTTTGTCACATGGCCCACAGATCATATGTTTGACTTTGTCTCAATTTAATTTACTTGATCATAAAGATAAAAAAATATATATTATTCTCTTATTTTATTTACTTTCATATGTAAACATTGAGCATCTTTATTTTCATGCATCCTAGTGACTTGTACTCCCCAAAAATTCCTGACCAATCAGCAAACGCTCCTGTGTATAATTTGACTGTTTAATGTGACACTACCCAGCCTGAATGAAGATGATGTGAAACTCAAAGTTGAGTGAGGGCTTAAGAAAGCTAAGTAGTTGTGAAGACTAAGACAAACTTAATCAATAACTTTCAGATTACTGAGGACAGCACTGGTGTATTAGGCAAGTCCATCCGTTTTACATCCTCTCTAAAGAAGAGCTGGAGAACACAAGGCTGCTTCTGTGCTGTCCAAGTATATGGACCAAAGATGATCACTGCACTGGCCTACCTCCAGAGAATCTCCAGAGATGACCAGAGCGCAGTCGTGTTTCCTTCTGAATGCATTCAGCTCCAGGTGAGCTTCGCTTCGATTAGATACCTGTCATTAGAAACACACATAAGAGATGATTACCAGCAACTCCAGCTAACCTAACATCTACTCGACATCCAATTACTGTTTCTACATCATTCAGAGCTTCTGTTCAGTGTTAATTATGAAAACAGTCACACTAACCGGTCTGAACACATGTATGTCCTGACTTCTGGACACCAGGTGAGAGCTTTTGGCTATGCATGTAGCCGTCTCAAGTTTGTCTCCCGTCAGCATCCAGATCTGAAACGTAATAAAAACGAAAAATCCCCAGATCAGACCAGCACAGCATGCGACCACAGCTGAAAATCTAAGTTAGAATGTGTAGATCTGGGAGGACCTTGATGCCGGCGTTGCGGAGGAGCTCCAGAGTCGGTCTAACATCTGCCTGCAGCTGATCTTCTACTCCGGTTAGACACAGCAGCTCCATCTCCCTCTCCAAACTCTCAACCACTGCTGCCACCTTCAGGGCCCGGTCATGCAGGCTCAGCTTCGCCTGGTTATAACGACTCTATATAGAGAGACAGATGATGGGGGGACTCAATGGTTTTCCTGTGGTGGTCCTTTCTAATGATGAACGGGGGCAGCTGACAAACTTGTGCACCATCTAAGGAGCTACAGTCTTTCCCTGTAAGCCTACCAGTACCACCTGCATGTAGGTGTACATGATAAAATGACCAACACATGCCCTATCGATCTCTCTATCTATGTCTTTATCTATCTATCTATCCACCTACCCACTTATCCATCCATACACCCACACACCCATCCATCCATCCATACACCCATCCATAAATCCATCCAAACACCCACATACCCACCCAATGATCCATCTCCCCACCCACACACCGACCCATCCATACACCCTCATACCCACCCATCCATTTACATACCCACATACCCATCCATTCATCCACACACACATCTATCCATCCAAACACACACCCATCTATCCATCCACACACACATCCATCCATCCAAACATCCATCAATCCATTCAAACACCCACATATCCACCCTCTGATGCATCTCCCCACCCACACACAGACCCATCCATCCACCCTCATACCCATCCATCCATCCACACACACACACACCCATCCATCCATCCATCCACACACACATCTATCCACCCAAACATCCACACACAAATTCATCCATCCACACACCCATCCTTCCATCCACCCTAACATCCATCCATCCATGCACACATCCATCAATCCTTTTAAACACCAACATACCCACCCATCCATAAACCCACACACAGACCTATCCATACACCTTCATACCCACCCATCCATTCACATACCCACGTACTCATCCATCCACACCCACATACACCCATTCATATATCCACACACACACCCATTCATCCATCCACACACACCCATTCATCCATCCACACACACCCATCCATCCACCCATCCATACTTCCATCCACCCAAACACCCATCCATCCACACACCCAACCATCCACCCCCACACACACCCATCCATCCATCCATACCCACACACACCCATCCATCCATCCATCCATCCACCCATCCATTCACACCCACCTATCCATCCACCCAAACACCCATCCATCCACCCAAACACCCATCCATCCATACCCACACCCATCCATCCATACCCACACCCACCCATCCATCCATCCACCCAAACAGCCATCCATACACCCATATAGCAAAGCTTATATCAGTAATGACTACAGAGTATCTGTACCTCAAAGTCCTGGTACTGTTCCTCTGATAGAGACTTCTTAGCCACCACCAATGTGCGAAGTCCCTCTCTGGCCATGTTACCACACTACAGGAGAAAAAACAGGAAAGTATCCATATAAAACTACAGGACACCATATACTGGATGCACTGAGTCATGCTGCAGCATTCCAAAATTCTAAAGTATTGTTTTTAATGAAGGTACGCAAACCGACAGCGACATACAGCATCAACATGCGACACCTCCGAGCACTGTTCTCAGCACGTCACTGCACACCATACATATCACAGATAGAGTTAGACATTAGACATTACAGCCTCTAATTTACTTTTATTTGCCTTTAATAAATTAATTTTATAAAAATGTTTTATCTGAACATCTTAAATAACTGCGCTTCTGTGAGTCTGCTGTATTTGTAACAGCCCTAATCATAATGTCAATTGAAGTTAGCGGATACAACAGAGTTGCCCATCAACAGAGAGGTATGATGTCAACTTACCCACGTTAATTAAATTACTGACACTACTGACTACTTAGACATCCTGAAGACTTTACACGCTATTGCATTCAAACGACATTCCACATTTGCTGCTGGGACAGGGTGCAACACGACGTTACCCAACTGTGACCTTAAATTATGCAAATCTTACTGTCATCACACGCATACACATACACACACCTCTCAGCCCAGCGAGGATCAATGCTGAAAAATACAGCCTTGAGGGAAATCTGGCGCAACCTCATTTGAAAAGAAGTGGGGCGGCGCTTTATTTTTCATATGAAAACCCGATAGGCTGACGCTGATGCTCTGATTGCTTATTGACAAGCACACATACCCCCCCCGCCCCTCCCACCACCCCTACATCATTATCACCACAGTCTGGATTATGACATGCAGCAGGGTACCGCCTTTATTTAGGGCACTCATTAATTAATAAGCGTCACCTCCGGTGCTCATTGACTGCATACTGCCAATAGCGTTATGAAGATGAGGATGGGAAGTGTGACAGGAAGGCCAGCTGCTTTTCTACTAATGCATTGTCTGCATTGTCCTTGATAATGATGACGATGATGATGATGAAGCTTTAATTGACGCGGAGTGAAAGAGGCAGCCGGTTTGGTTTGCTTTAACTTGTATTGCATGTATTGTATGTTGTCATAAACACCATCGCTCCATCCATTTACAGACTTATGGTCAACATGGAAACACAGGTTTACCTCCTCTTCAAGCCAGTCGTTATACTGCACAATGCTGGCCATGGCCACATCTGCTCCTTTCATGTAAAACGTGATCTCCCCGGTGGCCTCCTCCTGAAAATGTGAACCGAGATAACAATAAATAAACTAGAGAAGTGCACGTCCTCAAGAAAACACAGCTTGGTTGAGCATGAACGACAAATAGAGGAGTGAGGGTCAGTATGACTGTGGATTAGAAGTTGGAGATCTGCTCTGAATGAGTACAGAGAGTTTGGTGGCTGTAGGTTGAACGAAACCGTAATGTTTGGGTTTGGCTGAATGGGAGCCTATGGAAGGAATGAGGAATGAATAAACGACAAATAGAGGAGTGTGGGTCAGTACGTCTGTGGATTAGAGGTTGGGGAGTACAGGCAGTTTGGAGGCAGTAGTTTAAATGATACTATGATGTTTGGGTGTGACCGAAAATCAATAGGAATCAAAAAAGGGATAAAAAAAAAAAAAAACACCAAACAGACGAGTACAGGTTGAACCAATAAAGAGTTTGGGGTCGGGGGTCTGCCCTGAGTCCGTGTATGTGAAATGGTGTCTGTGGGTCGAGCAGAAGTTCAGTAGACTGGGGTGCACTTTTCTATCCCATTCATTCTCTATGGGAGAAAATCTGATGTTTTCCGGAATCCGTGCATCTGATCAAAAAGCTGTATCCAAGCCCCAATCACGCAATCAGGCCGAACAATCTGGAGTTGGAACCGAGTTGATATGTCAAAAACTTTGGGATGAGTTACGCGGCGAAGAAAGAGCATTTCATGAAGGAAAGGCAGGATGGTTGTGCAGCTAAAGCAGTGCGAAGAACGGGGGATGAATAAACGACAAGCGGAGGAGTGTGGGTCAGCATGTGTGTGGATTAGTGGTTGGGGATCTGTCCGAGTGAGTACATGCAGGTTGGAGGCTGTAAGTTTAACAAAACCATAATGTTTGGGTGCGCTCGAAAATGAATGGGACTCTATGGGGAAAAAGAGGGATTAAAAATAACAACAAACAGACGAGTGCGGGTGAAACCAACACTACAGTCGTGTTGGGCTGGCTGCCCTGAGTCAGTGTATGTGAAACGGTGTCTATCACTCGAGCAGAAGTTCAGTAGTTTGGTGTGCACTTTTCCATCATATTCAACCTCTATGGAAAAAAATTCTGGAATCCCTGCATCCGATCAAACCAGCCCGAATCGCACAATCAGACCGGACACTCTGGAGTGGAATCGGAGTTGATATCTCGAAATCTGAAACATTGTTTTATGATAATGTTGAAAAGGTTTTGTCCAGTTTTAGACCCACCCTGACAATGATGCCCATGCGCTTGCTCTCCGAGGTGAACGGGAAGATCTGGAGGATGAAGAAGGTCAAGATCTGGCCTGCAGGAGTTTTCAGCTGCAGAGAGGTCAGGTCTCTGTTCACGAGGGTCAGCCCCACGCTCTCCGTCCAACGCACCAGGGCCACCTACACAACACAACAATCAGACGGAGTGAGTGTAAATGTTCCACCAGTAACAGTAGAACCTCACCATTCACATACACACAGTACACACACACTAGAGCAGGGGTGTTTAATTAGAGTCAGTAAGGTCCAGTTAGAGGAGATCTCCTCAGGCCAAGGTCTGGACCACCATCATCTCTATTTAGTGGTGTATCCTGTTTACTAAAGTAGACTAATATCAGCATCTTATACCATCAGCTACTGAAACACCAACACATCACACATAATGTTCAGTATATTTCAGTATACTGCACACATAGCTTTTATTTTTTATTCTAACTAAAAATAAAACTACTAAAAATAAAAAAACTACTAAAAACTAACTAAAATACTTTTATTTACTTTAACTTATATTATTATACTTTGTATATTTTGTATATATTTTTTATTATTTCTTTTTTTGTTATCTTTATTGGTGAATGGAGGAGCAGCTAAGTAAGAATTTCATTGTACAGTGTAACTGTCTGTTCTGCTGTACATATGACTATAAAACTCTTGAATCTTGAGTATATTTACTGTTTAAATGCTGAACTGAATGAATTATTTATAAAATTCTAATAAATGTTTTAAGTAAAAACAAGTGCTACATTAAAAATTAAATGTTTTTGTAAGTAAAATTAAATAAAACGTGCAGCCTTCTTCTTAACTCCGTTTGGAGCTGCCTGTGGGAATAATAAACATATATGCACAGATCTGATTGGCTGAGGAGCCTTTGGTGATCTTACAATGCACGTGATTAGTCTGTGAGTTTACGGCACTGCAAGTTCTGCCGCTTAAAATAAACTAAAGCCTTCTCAGTAGTGGAGCCGGACCCGGACCGTGGTCGCCGGCCGGTCAAGGCCATAGATTAGCCCATCATTGGTGGGGACTTCTAGGTTAATGAGACGCTGAGAGACCAGGGTTTTGTTTTTTGGAGGGTATTATATTATTGGTTGGGACAGTTTAATAATTGCTGGCAACTGGTGGGGACACGTCACTTCCGCCCATGCTAAGTCTACGGCCTTGGGTGAATCAGATCCAGAGTTGTCCGTTCACTGAATGAGACCCAGTTCTAATTCTACATCTCTGTGGCTCAAAGCAGGCCCACCCATCATATTAAGTGAGTGAACTAATTATTCATTATTCTCACATTTTTAGAAAGCAGCACTGCCAATCATTTGTCTTTTTATGAAGGGGTGGGGTTGGGGGACCCCTGCTGTAGACCACCAAACCTACCCTAATAAGATAAGACAGCTAGATAGAAAGCTTCATCTGTGAGAAAAAGGGGAACATCCACATCATTCCATCCACTGTGAGAAGAATCTAAACACTAAGAAGCTCCTCACTGAGAAAAGAAGATACAGACACATCCAACAAAGAAGATCCTGCTGTTCTCAGAACAGTGGACTGACCAACCCAGAGTCCAGAACCTCAACATCACTGAGTGTTCTTAGATGGTGAGTAGTAGGAAGGTGTGGAAGAGCATCTATTTTAGGTTTTAGGTTGAGTCTTCTATTAATTATGTGAGAGGTGGTCATACAGTGGCGTGAATTGATTAGGATACTGTAAAACTTCGGTATCACCATAACTTTGGTCCAGACTGCTCAGCCTGAGTGTCCGTCACTGTGTAGCTGAATATGTCTTGGGCTCTTTGAGGACACGCGTTCCGACAAGCCCGCCGATGAAAGGCAGGCACACATAGAGGACTCACGCTGAACACTGAGCTCTGGTCTCCCTGAGAAAATTAAATATTGATCACTCGGCGAGAGAGAGAGGAGACAACGGAGGAGATAAGGCGCGAGCATTAAAGGAAATAAATAAATAGACACATCAGGTAAGAAGACAGGACAGGCAATTCCAGCTCCACAGATCTGTGTACGGAAGCTCCTGAAGCTGAATTCTGAAGTAGCCCTAGAAATCAAGGGGAAATACTGGAGGAATGTTCAAATGGACAGCCTCAGCGTCTCCATCGCCTGAATAGAACAGTCATATTCCAGCATATACCACCGTACTAACCACTACACCACCGTACTAACCACTACACCACCATACTAACCACTACACCACCATACTAACCACTACACCACCATACTAACCATTACACCACCATACTAACTACTACACCACCATACTAACCACTACACCACCTTACTAACCACTACACCACCGTACTAACTACTACACCACCATACTAACCACTACACCACCATACTAACCCCTACACCACCATACTGACCACTACACCACCATACTAACCACTACACTACCATACTAACCACTACACCACCGTACTAACTACTACACCACCATACTAACCACTACACCACCATACTAACCATTACACCACCATACTAACTACTACACCACCATACTAACCACTACACCACCATACTAACCACTACACCACCATACTAACCACTACACCACCATACTAACCACTACACCACCGTACTAACTACTACACCACCATACTAACCACTACACCACCATACTAACCACTACACCACCATACTAACTACTACACCACCATACTAACCACTACACGACCATACTAACCACTACACCACCATACTAACCACTACACCACCATACTAACCACTACACCACCATACTAACCACTACACCACCATACTAACCACTACATCACCGTACTAACCACTACACCACCATACTAACCACTACACCACTATACTAACCACTACACCACCGTACTAACCACTACACCACCGTACTGACCACTACACCACCATACTAACCACTACACCACCATACTAACCACTACACCACTATACTAACCACTACACCACCATACTAACCACTACACCACCATACTAACCACTACACCACCATACTAACCACTACACCACCGTACTAACCACTACACCACCATACTAACCACTACACCACCATACTAACCACTACATCACCGTACTAACCACTACACCACCGTACTAACCACTACACCACCGTACTAACCACTACACCACCGTACTAACCACTACATCACCGTACTAACCACTACACCACCGTACTAACCACTACACCACCATACTAACCACTACACCACCATACTAACCACTACACCACCGTACTAACCACTACACCACCGTACTAACCACTACTCCACCGTACTAACCACTACACCACCATACTAACCACTACACCACCATACTAACCACTACATCACCGTACTAACCACTACACCACCGTACTAACCACTACACCACCGTACTAACCACTACACCACCATACTAACCACTACACCACCGTACTAACCACTACACCACCATACTAACCACTACACCACCGTACTAACCACTACACCACCGTACTAACCACTACACCACCGTACTAACCACTACACCACCATACTAACCACTACACCACCGTACTAACCACTACACCACCGTACTAACCACTACAACACCGTACTAACCACTACACCACAATACTGACCACTACACCACCATACTAACCACTACACCACCAGACTAACCACTACACCACCATACTAACCACTACACTACCATACTAACCACTACACCACCATACTAACCACTACACCACCGTACTAACCACTACACCACCATACTAACCACTACACCACCGTACTAACCACTACACCACCGTACTGACCACTACACCACCATACTGACCACTATACCACCGCACTGACCACTACACCACCGTACTAACTACTACACCACCGTACTAATCACTACACCACCAAACTAACCACTACACCACCTTACTAACCACTACACCACCGTACTAACTACTACACCACCGTACTAATCACTACACCACCATACTAACCACTACACCACCATACTAACCACTACACCACCGTACTAACCACTACACCACCATACTAACCACTACACCACCGTACTGACCACTACACCACCATACTAACCACTATACCACCGCACTGACCACTACACCACCGTACTAACCACTACACCACCGTACTAACTACTACACCACCGTACTAATCACTACACCACCATACTAACCACTACACCACCTTACTAACCACTACACCACCGTACTAACTACTACACCACCGTACTAATCACTACACCACCATACTAACCACTACACCACCTTACTAACCACTACACCACCGTACTAACTACTACACCACCGTACTAATCACTACACCACCATACTAACCACTACACCACCATACTAACCACTACACCACCGTACTAACCACTACACCACCGTACTAACTACTACACCACCGTACTAATCACTACACCACCGTACTAACCACTACACCACCGTACTAACCACTACACCACCGTACTAACCACTACACCACCATGTGGAGTTAACCACTACTCCACTGTGCCACCAGGTGCACAACAAAAGAGTCCAAGAGTCACTCTATACAATATTTACACTTTCTAATATCTATGCAGACCTGCATTCAAAACACTGTTCTTAACACGGTTTCTGTTTCTTCTGCCCACAGGTACCCCGGACCCCCCTGTCCCAGGACCACCCTTGGTCTCTACCTAGACCTTAAGTGTCTGGATGTCTCGCACACCACCATTTCCACAGGAACCAGGTACGTACTGTGAGCACTGTCTTTATAATGTCTGTACTGTCTGTAGCTGAGGGGTTCTGGATGGCTGGTGATGGTGTCCAGGGCCCTGACATCATCACACCTCCCAATTAGAAAGCCAGTAAGACCTGCGGCTGAAATATCCTTTGCTTTTAAATGCTGCTGCAATTGTATGGAATATGATCTGCATCTCTGCTACTTAATGACTGAAGCACTGAACCGATTGGCTTACATTCTTCCTCGTACAGTAACACTAAACCATAAATACCCGCTAAATATCTCAACACAAAACTTCCTCATGTGTGACCTATTCATGCCCCCATATTTATTGAGCCTCCTCTCAGATTTCTCTAATAACACAATGTCTATATCACCATTCAGTGGGGCAGTAAATTCAAGACTGCCGTGGTCATGAACGCAGACCAGTCAGCTATATAGGATTACACATTCAGGGCAGTCACGGAGGAGGCTGGGGGCCAGTGCATGAGCGTAGCTTATTATTTAAGATCACACGGTTATCAGATCTGGCACGTCTCGAAACCAAACATTCACGAAGCAAAGAATTTTAAAGAGCTATAGCTGGACTTCCAGACTTTATCAGATCTGTGATTAACCCTTATGGGCTATTCTGACATACAGCTGAATGCATAGGTTTTATCAACCAAGCGCTAATGACACGTTCGGGTGATTCTGATTGTCCAAGTCATACACAGAATAAAAAATATGACATTATTGTGGTCACAATTTATAGCTATTCATCGTATCTGGCCACACCCACTTTCAAACACGTGTTTCTTCTGCCTTTGTGTTAGAACTTCGGCTCAGCTAACCAAAATGAATACAGTTATATGGGAGGAGACCAGAGAGACAACACTGTCCCCTCCCAGGTTAATAACTCAGTGGGTGGATGATATGAGAAGGTTGTCTGAGGTTAATAACTCAGTGGGTGGGTGATATGAGAAAATGGTCTGAGGTTAATAATAGTGGGCGGATGATATGAGAAGGTGGTCTGAGGTTAATAACACAGTGGGTGGGCAATATGAGAAGGCGGTCTGAGGTTAATAACACAGTGGGTGGATGATATGAGAAGGTGGTCTGAGGTTAATAACACAGTGGGTGGATGATATGAGAAGGTGGTCTAAGGTTAATAACTCAGTGGGTGGATGATATGAGAAGGTGGTCTGAGGTTAATAACAGTGGGTGGATGATATGAGAAGGTGGTCTAAGGTTAATAACACAGTGGGTGGATGATATGAGAAGGTGGTCTGAGGTTAATAACACAGTGGGTGGGTGATATGAGAAGGTGGTCTGAGGTAAATAACACAGTGGGTGGGTGATATGAGAAGGTGGTCTGAGGTTAATAACTCAGTGGGTGGGTGATATGAGAAGGTGGTCTGAGGTTACTTATGGAGACATGTTTAATTACTCTGTACTCTCGGAAGGTGTAGACGGTTCAGTAATGAAAAACTATAAAAGTACTGAAGCATATCAGTACCTGCACAGTGGGAAGGTGGGCGTGTCCTCCTACACACAGACGGTGAGTTTATATTTCTGAAAGCCAGTTAAACCCAAGTCCAGCCAGCTGCCCGAGTCACTCTGCGTGGGTGTTAGTTACAGTCCAGATAGCCTAGCGCGGTGGACACTGATCAGAAAACTTCATTTAGAGCTTCAGTCATAGACGCAGGTCCTACTCTTTGGAAGGCGGCCCCCCAACACTCTGATCTTTATGTGCTGTGTATGTAACTCTGTAGTTCAAGCCAAGTTTTCCTCTTCTTCCAATTACTGACTTCCTCTAACTGAACATGTTATGCTGGTCATTTTATATGTTTTGTTGTCATTTTGCCTTCAATTAGTATCAACGTAACTGCGGGCGCACCAGAAGTTCTAACACAAAGTAAACAAGAATGGGCCCCCAGTGTTGTCATGGAAAATAGCGTGAATACTGAAAAGAATAAAATATGAACTTGCTTCGATGCACCAAACATTCGATGCTTTTTTAATAATGTAATGTCAGAAACGATTTGATTCTTTAGCGTTCAATGCTTTCAATATTGCATACAGTCTAGGGCTGGGCGATAAAACGATAACGATAATTATCGGGAAAAAAAAAAACTTTACCTCGATAGAACTAAAAGATGTAGTGATAAAGTAGTCATAAATCTGACAAAACAAGTTATTTTCTGGGACTATTTTGCCTTATAACGCTCTACGTGTATGTATTGACTGTGTATGGAATCTAAAAGGCCAAAACATTCATAAAACTACAATAAAAGAACATCTTAGAACGTATCAGGGTCTGAACAGAACAATTTCTTATAATAACTTTCTGTAAGAAGGCTTTTAGAGTTGGACATCTGGTTCAACACTTTGAATGACTATTTATTTATTTAATATTTTTTAATTCCCTTCAGTAACCCAGAAACGTATTGTACGTAACACATTGTATATACACAGTAAAGCTGGTATGAAGAGGAATTCTATGCTTTGTCCAGTGCACTGACCTCGTCAGGGCTGGAGGCTTGGTAGGTTCGGTTGTCGTCGCTGAAGTCCTGGTCAGCCTCAGTGCTCTCGGGCTCAGAGCTGGCGCCGTTGACGCGAGACTCGTAGACGGGCGTGACGTTGTGGCAGAGGGCGATGGCCTTCACCGCCTCGTGGATTCGGCTGCTCACGCTTTTGCGCACCTTGGGTGCGGATGGTGGCGCCTTGCGGGACGGCGTGGAGCTGGCGCTGCTGCCGTTAGACGGGGCCGAGCTCACCTGGACAGACAGAGACAGGAAGCAGTGACAAGAAACGTAAATACAGATGAAGACGCTTGGTTGTGATGCGGCTCTGGGCCTTACTGGGCTTACAAATGTAATGTTTTACTGGGATCGTCTGGCCACAGGGCAGCCGACCGGCCGGAACATGTTTGCTGTCCACATTTCGCTTCTTTACTTTTTGCTAATGGACGTTGATCCCCACCGATTAGCACTGTGCAAACCACATCTTAGATCATCACTGGCTGACCGGCTGCATTTGAGGTCAAACTAATACTGCCCACTGTCTGACTAGAACCGAGGACTTCATATCCAGATTTTACAGACTTTAATTCTACTGATTTATCAGTCAAAACGTAAACAAAACCCTTCAAAGTGGTTTTTGATGTGAAATGCTCTGCTCTGGACAAACTCAGGACTGTTCACAGTGATGGGGAATGGAACCAGACGTCTATCTATAATAGGTCCTTCGCCAAAAGCTTTTATATGAAACTCTAATAAACATGCTCGCTGATGTATTGTCTGATGATACTGTTATAATAAGGTGTTGGTCTAAAAATGTTGAGATGTTGTAAAGCACATTAACTGCAAGGTTATAATAGTTTTGGATTTTTAATTATAGTTTTGTTAATTTTTCTCCAATTCAGTTAGTTTTAATTTGTTTTTTAGTAGGCTTGCTAGTTTTAATTAGTTATCATTTTTTAATAAAGCTGGGAGCATGAAACTGTCCAGAATCTTATGGTCTGCTGAAGCATTAAGAGTTCCTTTCACTGGAACTAGGGGTCCGAGCCCATCTCCTGAAAAACCACCCCACACCATAATCTATAATCCCCCCTCCACCAAACTTTACAGTCAGACAAGTATCAGACAAGTGATGGAATCTGCAGAAAGTTGGTGATCTTTGTTTTTCTCTAATTCAGTTAGTTTTAATTCGTTTTTGAAGTGGGTTCGCTAGTTTTTATTAGCTATTATTTTTTAATGCTTAGTTTTAGTTTAGTTTTCATTAGTCCTAGTTCTAGTACTAGTTTTAGTTGTACTAATATGTACTATTTTTCAAGTTCAGGATTCAAAAAGGTCAGAGTAAGTATTAATAAATGTTTAATAAAAACTCAACAAAAGATACCATTTGAAAAAATGTATTCAGTTACTGTTGAAAAAACAACTGTCCACAAAAACTTTAACAGTCCACAAGAGAGCAGCCTTCAGGGGTGCTACTCGGAGAGACTAGCTTGTCAAGGTAGCCCGTATGTGCGAGCTTCTCAAATGGACTTTGAGGTTGGTGGGGTTCTTACCTTTGAGAAGTACTCCATGTATTTTATCACCTGTTTCTGCTACAAGACACTTACTTTTATCGATCTTTCTTGCAGTGATAGTCAAAAGAATCCCACACAGAACATTTCAGGTTAGTGTGAAACAGACTGTAAACAAGGAGTGGCGTCAGGGTGGCGTACGGTGCCAAAACTGTTTCAGTAGAAAAAAAATCGATTTCGTATCAGTCCACAAGCCTTACAGATAGGGCTGGACGATATGGGAAAAAATCTTATCACGATCATTTTTTCATATCAGTCGATATCGATATATATCACGATATGAATCATATCACTATTGCCTTTAAGTGAGAAGTGAAGATAACAAAATTTCACAATTTTGTTAAATTGTATTTACTTTCTATCAGAAGATAGACAAATGTACTATAGAACATTACACAACATTACACTGTATTTCAAATAAATCTCACACACACATTGATGCGTCGCAAAGATGGCCGCGCCTACTTAAAGCATGGATTCATCTGGAACGCAAGCTGCAGCTACAAACAATCACTCGCGTGCATCTAAAGCTGTTGTTTCACACAGAAACACAACAGTGTGGTGCTCTGTCAGCTCTGCACAGTGGAGATACCTAAGACTGTTCTTGATACCACGGGAGCCTTAAAACACACGTAGCTGCCACTACGCCTCCACTCTGCACTGTGTGCTTTAACAAAACATGAAATGGCTAGAACTCTAGTTCAGCCACCTGATTGGCTTGGCGCTATTCACATTAGATATTCATGTTGTCTCTCAAAACATGGTCGGAACTTAATTCTATCGACTTTCTATGGACTAGGCCTTACAGTTCTATCGAGGAAACGTTATTTCACGATAATGATCGTTTTATCGCCCAGCCCTACTTATAGATAAACTGACAAACACGAAAACAAGCCTATTCTATCTGTAACTTTCTTACACTTTTAATAAGGTGACGCGGTTGAAGTACCTGTAAACCATCACAACTGGGCTTTACCTGTCAGCTATTTCAGCCTAGCTGCAGTGTAAACCTAAAGAAGCTAACAGGCCCCGAAACACGTCCGGCTGTTCACCAGGCGCTACAGTTCAGTGGAGAAGGCAGAGATGACGGCCTGCCTGCCTTCGACTAGTAGTAGAACATCCTCAGTTAACCCCCTCACTGAGGGAGACACACCAACATCATTCATCTTTCTCCTGTCATAACTGCCCACGAGGGCCACAACACTTCCAGCTGCCACATGTGATACGCTCGTACCAGTGTGTGTGTGTGTGTGTGTGTGTGTGTGTGTGTGTGTGTGTGTGTGTGTATGAGTGAGAGCTTTGGGGCGGCTTTGCTCCACTGGAGCGGGTGATTTCTCCCGATTAGCCTCTCTTCCCTGAAAGAGCTCCACAGAGGAGGAGAGATGACAGGCTTCAAACTCCTCCACCCCGTATACACATACAGGCGCGAGGCTGACTGGCATCGCCAACCACAGTTCTGGTTCCCTCGATTCAAAGTGAAGCCTATATCGTCAGGAAGAGGCCATCTAGAGGCAAGCTAGTGTTAAAACACACAGACCTGCATTTAGAAACGGTAGAAACCGTCATATACATTTCTACATTACCAAAAGTATTATTAGTGAGATATATTACCAAAAGTATTATTAGTGAGATATATTACCAAAAGTATTATTAGTGAGATACATTACCAAAAGTATTGGTAGTGAGATACATTACCAAAAGTACTGTTAGTGAGATATATTACCAAAAGTATTGGTAGTGAGATACATTACCAAAAGCATTGGTAGTGAGATACATTACCAAAAGTACTGTTAGTGAGATACATTACCAAAAGTATTGTTAGTGAGATATATTACCAAAAGTATTGGTAGTGAGATACATTACCAAAAGTACTGTTAGTGAGATATATTACCAAAAGTATTGGTAGTGAGATACATTACCAAAAGCATTGGTAGTGAGATACATTACCAAAAGTACTGTTAGTGAGATACATTACCAAAAGTATTGTTAGTGAGATACATTACCAAAAGTATTGGTAGTGAGATACATTACCAAAAGTACTGTTAGTGAGATATATTACCAAAAGTATTGGTAGTGAGATACATTACCAAAAGCATTGGTAGTGAGATACATTACCAAAAGTACTGTTAGTGAGATACATTACCAAAAGTATTGGTAGTGAGATACATTACCAAAAGTATTGGTAGTGAGATACATTACCAAAAGCATTGGTAGTGAGATACATTACCAAAAGTACTGTTAGTGAGATACATTACCAAAAGTATTGGTAGTGAGATACATTACCAAAAGTACTGTTAGTGAGATACATTACCAAAAGTATTGTTAGTGAGATACATTACCAAAAGTATTGGTAGTGAGATACATTACCAAAAGTACTGTTAGTGAGATACATTACCAAAAGTACTGTTAGTGAGATACATTACCAAAAGTATTGTTAGTGAGATACATTACCAAAAGTATTGGTAGTGAGATACATTACCAAAAGTACTGTTAGTGAGATACATTACCAAAAGTATTATTAGTGAGATATATTACCAAAAGTATTGGTAGTGAGATACATTACCAAAAGTACTGTTAGTGAGATACATTACCAAAAGTATTGTTAGTGAGATACATTACCAAAAGTATTGTTAGTGAGATATATTACCAAAAGTATTGGTAGTGAGATACATTACCAAAAATATTGTTAGTGAGATACATTACCAAAAGTATTGGTAGTGAGATACATTACCAAAAGTACTGGTAGTGAGATACAATACCAAAAGTACTGGTAGTGAGATACATTACCAAAAGTATTGTTAGTGAGATACATTACCAAAAGTATGTTTAGTGAGATACATTACCAAAAGTATTGGTGGTGAGATATATTACCAAAAGTATTGTTAGTGAGATACATTACCAAAAGTATTGTTAGTGAGATACATTACCAAAGTATTGTTAGTGAGATACATTACCAAAAGTATTGTTAGTGAGATACATTACCAAAAGTATTGTTAGTGAGATACATTACCAAAAGTATTGGTGGTGAGATATATTACCAAAAGTATTGTTAGTGAGATATATTACCAAAAGTATTGTTAGTGAGATACATTACCAAAAGTATTGTTAGTGAGATATATTACCAAAAGTATTGTTAGTGAGATACATTACCAAAAGTATTGGTGGTGAGATATATTACCAAAAGTACTGTTAGTGAGATACATTACCAAAAGTATTGGTAGTGAGATATATTACCAAAAGTATTGGTAGTGAGATACATTACCAAAAGTACTGTTAGTGAGATACATTACCAAAAGTATTGGTAGTGAGATATATTACCAAAAGTATTGGTAGTGAGATACATTACCAAAAGTACTGTTAGTGAGATATATTACCAAAAGTATTATTAGTGAGATATATTACCAAAAGTATTGGTAGTGAGATACATTACCAAAAGTACTGTTAGTGAGATATATTACCAAAAGTATTGTTAGTGAGATATATTACCAAAAGTATTGGTAGTGAGATACATTACCAAAAGTACTGTTAGTGAGATACATTACCAAAAGTATTGTTAGTGAGATACATTACCAAAAGCATTGTTAGTGAGATACATTACCAAAAGTACTGTTAGTGAGATACATTACCAAAAGTATTGGTAGTGAGATATATTACCAAAAGTATTGGTAGTGAGATACATTACCAAAAGTACTGTTAGTGAGATATATTACCAAAAGTATTATTAGTGAGATATATTACCAAAAGTATTGGTAGTGAGATACATTACCAAAAGTACTGTTAGTGAGATATATTACCAAAAGTATTGTTAGTGAGATATATTACCAAAAGTATTGGTAGTGAGATACATTACCAAAAGTACTGTTAGTGAGATATATTACCAAAAGTATTGGTAGTGAGATACATTACCAAAAGCATTGGTAGTGAGATACATTACCAAAAGTACTGTTAGTGAGATACATTACCAAAAGTATTGGTAGTGAGATACATTACCAAAAGTATTGGTAGTGAGATACATTACCAAAAGCATTGGTAGTGAGATACATTACCAAAAGTACTGTTAGTGAGATACATTACCAAAAGTATTGGTAGTGAGATACATTACCAAAAGTACTGTTAGTGAGATACATTACCAAAAGTATTGTTAGTGAGATACATTACCAAAAGTATTGGTAGTGAGATACATTACCAAAAGTATTATTAGTGAGATATATTACCAAAAGTATTGGTAGTGAGATACATTACCAAAAGTACTGTTAGTGAGATACATTACCAAAAGTATTGTTAGTGAGATACATTACCAAAAGTATTGTTAGTGAGATATATTACCAAAAGTATTGGTAGTGAGATACATTACCAAAAATATTGTTAGTGAGATACATTACCAAAAGTATTGGTAGTGAGATACATTACCAAAAGTACTGGTAGTGAGATACAATACCAAAAGTACTGGTAGTGAGATACATTACCAAAAGTATTGTTAGTGAGATACATTACCAAAAGTATGTTTAGTGAGATACATTACCAAAAGTATTGGTGGTGAGATATATTACCAAAAGTATTGTTAGTGAGATACATTACCAAAAGTATTGTTAGTGAGATACATTACCAAAGTATTGTTAGTGAGATACATTACCAAAAGTATTGTTAGTGAGATACATTACCAAAAGTATTGTTAGTGAGATACATTACCAAAAGTATTGGTGGTGAGATATATTACCAAAAGTATTGTTAGTGAGATATATTACCAAAAGTATTGTTAGTGAGATACATTACCAAAAGTATTGTTAGTGAGATATATTACCAAAAGTATTGTTAGTGAGATACATTACCAAAAGTATTGGTGGTGAGATATATTACCAAAAGTACTGTTAGTGAGATACATTACCAAAAGTATTGGTAGTGAGATATATTACCAAAAGTATTGGTAGTGAGATACATTACCAAAAGTACTGTTAGTGAGATATATTACCAAAAGTATTATTAGTGAGATATATTACCAAAAGTATTGGTAGTGAGATACATTACCAAAAGTACTGTTAGTGAGATATATTACCAAAAGTATTGTTAGTGAGATATATTACCAAAAGTATTGGTAGTGAGATACATTACCAAAAGTACTGTTAGTGAGATATATTACCAAAAGTATTGGTAGTGAGATACATTACCAAAAGCATTGGTAGTGAGATAAATTACCAAAAGTACTGTTAGTGAGATACATTACCAAAAGTATTGGTAGTGAGATACATTACCAAAAGTATTATTAGTGAGATATATTACCAAAAGTATTGGTAGTGAGATACATTACCAAAAGTACTGTTAGTGAGATACATTACCAAAAGTATTGTTAGTGAGATACATTACCAAAAGTATTGTTAGTGAGATATATTACCAAAAGTATTGGTAGTGAGATACATTACCAAAAATATTGTTAGTGAGATACATTACCAAAAGTATTGGTAGTGAGATACATTACCAAAAGTACTGGTAGTGAGATACAATACCAAAAGTACTGGTAGTGAGATACATTACCAAAAGTATTGTTAGTGAGATACATTACCAAAAGTATGCTTAGTGAGATACATTACCAAAAGTATTGGTGGTGAGATATATTACCAAAAGTATTGTTAGTGAGATACATTACCAAAAGTATTGTTAGTGAGATACATTACCAAAGTATTGTTAGTGAGATACATTACCAAAAGTATTGTTAGTGAGATACATTACCAAAAGTATTGGTGGTGAGATATATAACCAAAAGTATTGTTAGTGAGATATATTACCAAAAGTATTGTTAGTGAGATACATTACCAAAAGTATTGGTGGTGAGATATATTACCAAAAGTACTGTTAGTGAGATACATTACCAAAAGTATTGTTAGTGAGATACATTACCAAAAGTATTGTTAGTGAGATACATTACCAAAAGTATGTTTAGTGAGATACATTACCAAAAGTATTGGTGGTGAGATATATTACCAAAAGTATTGTTAGTGAGATATATTACCAAAAGTATTGTTAGTGAGATACATTACCAAAAGTATTGTTAGTGAGATATATTACCAAAAGTATTGTTAGTGAGATATATTACCAAAAGTATTGTTAGTGAGATACATTACCAAAAGTATTGTTAGTGAGATATATTACCAAAAGTATTGTTAGTGAGATATATTACCAAAAGTATTGTTAGTGAGATATATTACCAAAAGTATTGTTAGTGAGATATATTACCAAAAGTATTGGTGGTGAGATATATTACCAAAAGTACTGTTAGTGAGATACATTACCAAAAGTATTGTTAGTGAGATATATTACCAAAAGTATTGTTAGTGAGATACATTACCAAAAGTATTGTTAGTGAGATATATTACCAAAAGTATTGTTAGTGAGATACATTACCAAAAGTATTGTTAGTGAGATATATTACCAAAAGTATTGTTAGTGAGATACATTACCAAAAGTACTGTTAGTGAGATACATTACCAAAAGTATGTTTAGTGAGATACATTACCAAAAGTATTGGTGGTGAGATATATTACCAAAAGTATTGTTAGTGAGATACATTATCAAAGTATTGGTAGTGAGGTACATTACCAAAAGTACTGGTAGTGAGATACATTACCAAAAGTACTGGTAGTGAGATACATTACCAAAAGTATTGGAAGTGGGATACATTACTAAAAGTATAGGAAGTGGGATACATTACCAAAAGTACTGGTAGTGAGATACATTACCAAAAGTACTGGTAGTGAGATACATTACCAAAAGTACTGGTAGTGAGATACATTACCAAAAGTACTGGTAGTGAGATAAAAACCAGTAAAACAGTTTATATGCAACTTTTAGAACAGAGGTTCAAGGAGGTTCAAGGTTCAAGGAGACTTTATTGTCATTCGCATCACATGTAGTACATGGGGTGGAACGAAATTGTGGTACCCAAGGACCCAGTTTTACCCAGACAGCAGTACTTAATAAATAAAATAAACATAAATATATAAAATATATGAAAATAAAATAAACAGGAATGGAGAAGGTAGCAGCAGAGTGTATTAAAGTGACTGGTGTCGTAAAAGTGTCAGTGCAGTAAAAGTGTCAGTGCAGTGGTTCCACTAAGTGGCGTTTAAAAGTCTTACAGCTTCCGGAATGAAGCTGTTCCTCAGTCTGTTCGTTCTACACTTGACGCTCCGCAGCCTCCTGCCTGAGGGGAGCGGGACAAACAGTGAGTGTGCTGGATGAGTGGGGTCCTTCATGATGCAGGTGGCCCTCTTCCTGCATCTGGAGGTGTATATGTCCGTGGTGGTGGGGAGGCTGACTCCGACAGACCTCTGTGCAGCCTTCACCACCCTCTGCAGAGCTTTCCTGTCTGCAGCAGAGCAGCTTCCGTGCCACACGTTGATGCTGGAGCATAGAACGCTCTCCACCACACATCTGTAGAAGGAGGTGAGGACCGATCTCCCGAGCCCAGCTCGCCTCAACCGCCTGAGGAAGTAGAGCCGCTGATGTGCCTTCCTGACCAGGCTGGAAGTGTTGTTGCTCCAGGTGAGGTTGTTGCTCAGGTGAACACCCAAGTACCTGTAGCTGGAGACCACTTCCACCGCAGACCCTCAGCTTCGTAACAGATGCTGTTACGAAGCAGCGTTACAGTAAATCGGTGTCCGAGCCCCCAGTAAGCAAGGCAGGGGGCCACAGTGGCATGAGATAAAACTCTCTTATGGGACACGAATAACAGATTCAATCGTGTTAGCTGAGGGGCAAGGGGTTAGAAATAAACAGGAGAAAATAGCAGACCCCTTTGGGGGGAAAACAGAACCAAAATAGAAAAGAAAAGCGAGAGTGTAAACCACGGGGCTCAAACCCGCGATCTCGAGTTAACACTGCAGTGGCTTAACAGGCTTCGCCACTGAGGAACTGAGAAACACACCGGCTTGAAAGAGGAAGGGAGGAAGTAAACAACAAACCAGAGAGGTGTGAATACACGCAGCGTTTATGGAGACGCGCTAAGAGGGAAGGAAAAATAAAAATGGAAAAGGTGGAAGCGCCGGTAACAAAGATGCCGTCCTTAGAGCCGAAGAGGAAACGGTGGAAGCGCCGGTAACAAAGATGCCGTCCTTAGAGCCGAAGAGGAAACGGTGGAAGCGCCGGTAACAAAGATGCCGTCCTTAGAGCCGAAGAGGAAGCGGTGGAAGCGCTGGTAACCAAGATACCGTCCTTAGAGCCGAAGAGGAAACGGTGGAGGCGCCGGTAACAAAGATACCGTCCTTAGAGCCGAAGAGGAAACGGTGGAAGCGCCGGTAACAAAGATGCCGTCCTTAGAGCCGAAGAGGAAACGGTGGAAGAGCTGGTAACAAAGATACCGTCCTTAGAGCCGAAGAGGAAACGGTGGAAGAGCTGGTAACAAAGATACCGTCCTTAGAGCCGAAGAGGAAACGGTGGAAGCGCTGGTAACAAAGATACCGTCCTTAGAGCCGAAGAGGAAACGGTGGAAGCGCCGGTAACAAAGATGCCGTCCTTAGAGCCGAAGAGGAAGCGGTGGAAGCGCCGGTAACAAAGATGCCGTCCTTAGAGCCGAAGAGGAAGCGGTGGAAGCGCTGGTAACCAAGATACCGTCCTTAGAGCCGAAGAGGAAACGGTGGAGGCGCCGGTAACAAAGATACCGTCCTTAGAGCCGAAGAGGAAACGGTGGAAGCGCCGGTAACAAAGATGCCGTCCTTAGAGCCGAAGAGGAAACGGTGGAAGAGCTGGTAACAAAGATACCGTCCTTAGAGCTGAAGAGGAAACGGTGGAAGCGCCGGTAACAAAGATACCGTCCTTAGAGCCAAAGAGGAAACGGTGGAAGCGCCGGTAACAACGATGCCGTCCTTAGAGCCAAAGAGGAAACGGTGGAAGCGCCGGTAACAACGATGCCGTCCTTAGAGCCAAAGAGGAAACGGTGGAAGCGCCGGTAACAAAGATACCGTCCTTAGAGCTGAAGAGGAAACGGTGGAAGCGCCGGTAACAAAGATACCGTCCTTAGAGCCGAAGAGGAAACGGTGGAAGCGTGGAATGACGGTAGATGACGAAGCCGAAAGGAGGGACTGGGCGGAAGGACCGCTATAGGTGATCGGGTGTCTGCCTCAGAGGAAGCTGGCGAACGGCTAGAGGAGGTCAAAGGGGCCAACAAAGAAAGTGAGTCGCACCAAAGACCTGACTTTCTGCCTCGCCTCAAATTACCTCGGCTACAAGCCTCCCACCTACAAGCCTTCAACCCTGACATGAGCAAACGGTGTGACACTGTGTCTAGCTCCTGGGCTGTTTAAACAAATGCATCAGTTTGGGTTAGGTTGCCCCGGTGGCTGTAGGGAAATGTAGTCTCACTGCCTTCTACTTTTCCTACCGAGGTTGGTGCTGACGAACCCCTAACACTCGCAGCAGCCAATCTTAGAATGACTGGCAAGACTGGGACTGATCTAAAAACATTTATCAAATCCTCGCTTTGACTCACACTGAATGTAAACTGAAACATGTTACCCCACCAGCCGTAAAAGAGGACAAATAGTCAAATGAACAGAATGGAGGGGACATATCCATATTTACTGTGGCCCTGAAAAGAGCCCCAGCTCTGCCTTGCTTCAGACCCAAGCACTTCATAAACAATCACAGTGATTACAGCAGCGAGCAGACTAAAGCATGCTTATCAATAAACGACATTATGTTTATCGATGCCTGTCTAGTTTAATTTCGCCCGGATTTCACGGCCCCCTCTCTGAAATGCCCCCAGGGGGGAAATATAATGAGGAAATGATAGATTTCTGGGGCTGTTACAGTTCCAGTTAACCTGCCAGTCAGGTCGTCATTTCAGTAATAAAAGATTATGTGTTGTGGCATAAAAATCAATACGCTCTATGGTTTAGCTATTGAGCCACTGAGCTGCTGGAGGGGAACACACACACACACACACACACACACACACACACACACACACACACACACACACACAGAGGCATACTCACAGAGGCATACTCACACTGAAGTACTGTGGATAAATGACGGCAGGGTCAATTTAATGGCCACTTAACATAAGAGTATTAGAGTAGAGAGGTGATGGAACTGAGAGATCAAACATTTACTCTGTAATATATTACTGTACTGTACGAGTGATACATGCTGGCTCAGTTCTGGTTTAATATATATACATACATACATACATACATACATACATACATACATACATATATATATATATATATATATATATAAAATACACACACACACACACACACACACACACACACACACACACACATATATATATATATATAAATACCGTCATTAGAGCCGAAGAGGAAACGGTGGAAGCGCCGGTAACAAAGATACCGTCCTTAGAGCTGAAGAGGAAACGGTGGAAGCACCGGTAACAATGATGCCGCCCTTAGAGCCGAAGAGGAAACGGTGGAAGCACCGGTAACAAAGATACCGTCCTTAGAGCTGAAGAGGAAACGGTGGAAGCTCTGGTAACAAAGATGCCGTCCTTAGAGCTGAAGAGGAAACGGTGGAAGCTCTGGTAACAAAGATACCGTCCTTAGAGCTGAAGAGGAAACGGTGGAAGCGCTGGTAACAAAGATACCGTCCTTAGAGCCGAAGAGGAAACGGTGGAAGCGCTGGTAACAAAGATACCGTCCTTAGAGCCGAAGAGGAAACGGTGGAAGCTCTGGTAACAAAGATGCCGTCCTTAGAGCCGAAGAGGAAACGGTGGAAGCTCTGGTAACAAAGATGCCGTCCTTAGAGCTGAAGAGGAAACGGTGGAAGCGCTGGTAACAAAGATACCGTCCTTAGAGCCGAAGAGGAAACGGTGGAAGCTCTGGTAACAAAGATACCGTCCTTAGAGCTGAAGAGGAAACGGTGGAAGCGCTGGTAACAATGATGGCGTCCTTAGAGCCGAAGAGGAAACGGTGGAAGCGCTGGTAACAAAGATACCGTCCTTAGAGCCGAAGAGGAAACGGTGGAAGCTCTGGTAACAAAGATGCCGTCCTTAGAGCCGAAGAGGAAACGGTGGAAGCTCTGGTAACAAAGATGCCGTCCTTAGAGCTGAAGAGGAAACGGTGGAAGCGCTGGTAACAAAGATACCGTCCTTAGAGCCGAAGAGGAAACGGTGGAAGCTCTGGTAACAAAGATGCCGTCCTTAGAGCTGAAGAGGAAACGGTGGAAGCGCTGGTAACAATGATGGCGTCCTTAGAGCCGAAGAGGAAACGGTGGAAGAGCTGGTAACAAAGATACCGTCCTTAGAGCCGAAGAGGAAACGGTGGAAGTGCCGGTAACAAAGATACCGTCCTTTAAACAAAACTTAACGCATCCTCCGCAGATTGTGCACATGTCTAACATAAACTTGTATAAAATGAGCCATAGCCCCCCCACTCCCCTGCATGTTATGATAAATTAAACAGTCATTGTGCTTTACAATGTGGAGAACTGTGTTCCCCGTAGAGGATGTGCTCTATCCTTTTACCAGGGGTGCCAAAACTTTTGCACACGACTGTAGCTGAGAGACATACGCTCATGCATGATGTTATGTTACAAATGACAAACTCATATTGGATCTGACTTTATATTTTATATACATTATATTTTACTTTAGGCTACTGTTAATGACACTTACATACACCTGTAATGACACGTGACTTAATCCTTCATAAATATGATTATGATATGATGTATGATTTCATTGCACAGTTTTTACACCCAGGGGGCGTAACTGCTGTTATATAGGGCTGTTTATTGATTATAACCTGGCCATACGTATCATGGTACAAGGGTTACGATTAGATATACTGAGATACTGTAGTCCAGGTGAATGCTGTGATACTAAACATCTACAGAAACGTGTATAAAAGCTATAAAGATTATATTTGCCAGCTTTAATCAAAGTTAGGTAATGTAGCCTTCATGACAGATAACACCTACTGCAACAAACATTCAAAAACATGTATGTGGGTTGCTATTAGAGATGAACAGATCAGCATTTTTGAGTCCGATTGCGATTGATAATCTCCTTTCAGCGTGATCGGCCAATAGCTGTTAACGATTGGGGGCGGGGCTATATGCCACGGCAGGGTTACATGTAGTTATTAGCGCAAGCAAGTCATAAAACACTGTTGAAACGTAGTTATCTAGAACTATAAACTCAATCACTCTGGTTGTGGTTCTTTAGCTCTCTGGCTGTTGCTGCTGCTGTTCTGTTCGTACCGGTCAGATCTGGTCTGTAGGTGTTCTGGGTTGTTTGTTTTGTGCTAGCTCTGCTGTTTACTAATACTCACTGTATTCAGCCACGTGGTGTACTCTTAAGTACCGTATCAGATTAGTAGTGTTATATGTCTTTGTCTTGGTTCCCACGAGACATGTTGATGTTACAGAACGTCCTGGATGAGTCTGCGTCACATACGGTAAAGAACTGCCAGACAGACAATGTTTTCTATCAGCACATGCGGTGAATGCCGTAAACTATTCTGACTGCTTTAGTCAGTCTGACGAAAAAGAAAGGGTATGTATTTCCTAGTGGTTCGGATTGGAATTGCAGGGAGCTGGCCAGAGGGAGCTTCACGCAGGGCTCCTCTTCCTGGATGAAAAGCTAGCTGGAAATACAAATTAGGCTTATTAGGTTAACGGCATCGATCGGCTCTCGGGATTGGCTAAATCGGATCATCTGATCGCTGGTCACATATTTCAATTAAAAATCGGTTGGTTCCGATACATAACCGATACATTCCGATCGATCTTTCCATCTCTACTTTCATGCTAAGCCTATGTAGGTGTCATGTAAGCCCTACAGTGAAGTGTCACACTCTTTCTACTGTTTAAAGCTTTTGTATCTACTAGAAAGTTAGAAAGTCTACTGAGTTCAGTCTTTGGTAAATATACTCTGAGTAAGTATTTCCTACCGCAGCCTGTTCTGCCTCACCTGAGCGTAACTCTGTATGATGTGGCTCTGAATCTCATCCATGGTGTCCGTCCCGTACGATACAGTGCCAAGATGAAGGCGCTTAAACACCATCTCGTTCTGGGTGAGAGTGCCTGGAGAAACAAAACCCTCAATAAACATAAAAGAACAATAAACCTCAAAACACAGCAGTTCAGCTCAATACACACATACAGCACTTCAGCAGACGCAGACCTGTACACAATCTTTCCACTCCCACAAAATAAACCCTCTTTCTTATGTACAGTATATCTCAACACTGTCCAAAGAAAAACATTTATCTACATTTTTATTCATTTTTAATTTTCTACATCATATGTGTGTGTGTGTGTGTGTGTATGTGTGTGTGCATCTATTATAAAGTGGACTAAACGTTCAGCTGTAAGTCAAAGCTCTTACAAGCACAGGGTTTCCATCAACATGTAGGTTATGGTGGGGGCTATGGGCTCTTTCTTTTTTGACAGAGAACCTATTAGATGGTTCAAACTCTACATCACTTCCTCCTGAACTAGAGTAGTTATGAAACATGTTCAGGCCGAGCTTCTTCTTGTATCTGGTCAGAAAATCTCATTAGCTTTGTTGCTCTCTCTATCTGAGGTCTACCAGAGGAGGATGGGTTCCTACCTTGAGCCTGGGTTCCTCTCAGGGTTTCTTTCTCTTATGGAGGGAGTTTGCCACTGTCTATCCTTCTTTATCTCTTTCATAAACTGCTTGTCTATAAAGCTGCTTTGAGACAACACTGGTTGTATAAAAGTGCTATATAAATACAAGTTGATTGACTGATTGATTTCTATATCTTGTCTCAAAATATATCGATATACCTTTTAAAGCTACAGCCCTGGCAAAACCGTGTGAGATAACTGGCCAAGAATTTAGACTTATTAATCCTCAGGTTTTTAATGGTAAAGGATAGAGATGGACTGTTCAGCGTTTTTGAGGCCGATTCCGATCGCCGATCACCTTTCAGTGCGATAGCCGATACCGATAGAGGGCGGGGCTATATGGCACAGCAGGGCTACATATAGTTATTAGCGCAAGCAAGTCATAAAACATGGTCCAAACTGGTTTATTACCATTTTTAACAAGCTAATGTGAAACAGCATCATATTTGTGACTAAATTAACAGTAAATAAACAAAGTACATCAAACAAATATCATTACATTTAGACCCTTAATTTAAAACAAAAAAAGCTAATTAAATACATGCAAAACTGCAGTCAGTAAACGCAGACTCTGTTATTTTAAACTAAATCTGTAATCATTAAATGTAGAATATTGAATTGTTGCTGCTGTTCTGTTTGTACCGGTCAGATCTGGTCTGTATGGTGTTCTGGGTTGTTTGTTTTGTGCTAGCTCTGCTGTTTGCTGATACTCACTGTATTAATCCGCGGGTGTACTCTTAAGTGCCGTATCAGATTAGTAGTGTTAAATGTCTTTGTCTTGGTTGCTTTAGTCAAAGGGTATGTGTTTCCACCTAGCGGTTCAGATAGGAATTGCAAGGACCTGGCCGGAGGGGTTTTTAATGAAACGCTAGCTGGAAACACAAAAATTAAGCTAATTTGTAAGCTCATTTTCGGTCGCCTCTCAGCTAAATTTGAGATATACCGGCTGATCACTGATCGCATATCTTGATTAAAAATCAGCCGATACCGATTGATAGCCAATTGATCTTTTCATCTCTAGTAAAGGAAATGAAACAGCGGCAGCTCATCAGTAAGACGGGCGCGCTCATACATCATACAGCATGTAACGAGCCTATGTATAGATACATCAGGTTAGGGGCGGGCATCAATCTCTGTATTTCTGTTTATGGTGTAGTTTAGAGCAGAGCAGGTAGATGTTCAGAGAAGTTTAATCACAGAGCTTTAGGGTAGTTCTTTGTTTTTTTGTGTATGTTTTGATTATTTATTCTCTTTAGTGCCGTCCTGGTACAGACTCCCTTTAATACAGCAGATAATATTTCTCTTCTTTTGTATAAATTGTAAATATTGTGGTACATGGTGGTTTTAAATGGTGGATGTTCTTTGTGTTGTGCATTAAAAGCTGTAAGAAGTGTTATGTTTTCCTTCTTTTATTGCACATCCACCCACATTGACACTGAAACCAACCCTACTGACCCCATTTTACCCCCAGACCACTTATGGGTTCGTAACACATGTGAAACTACTTCACAGTTCCTATGAGGGACATTAGACGAGAGGTTCATGATCGTCATGAACGTCTCCAGTACAGGTGTGACACCTCTTGAAACCATGGCATCCTGACACAGTCTGTACACTCATACTTGTTTAGTGTAGCTTTTGGTAATTAATCTTCCCTTCTAGATAAAGGAGGAGATCTGGGGGTTCTTGGACACAGAGGTTTATGGTAAACTGAGATGTTGGTGCTGTTGTTCCACCACTTCACGCGATCACACAGGTTTGTTGACGGTGGAGTGGGGGGATCCCAGTGTCTCAGTGTGGTCTCATGTCTATGTTACCTTCTGGTTCTCTCCTTTTAGTTTAGACTGTTATAGGTAGATCTGTCGGAGTCGCCAGCCACACTCTAAAAGTCTGAATATTCATATTCTCTACAGTCTTACTCCCGAGCCCAACTAACTCTCTCTCTTTACTCTTCCTGAGGTAATGACTGTCCTCCCGTCTGTTGAACGCTGTTGAAGGACTGACCATCAGGTCCTCCACCACATCATCACCAGCCAGCTCTCCTGTCCATCTGTGTCAACTGCTACATCCTCAGTTACATCACTGTGCCATCCAGATTCACCAGCACTGAGATAGGATGGGACTGTTTCAGCTCACGCCCACTTTACATAAAGACTCAGTCAGAGACTGCCTCAGTCAGAGACTGCCTCAGTCAGAGACTGCCCCAGTCAGAGACTGCCTCAGTCAGAGACTGCCTCTACCTGTGCAGCTTCTAAAGCTTTGCTATCCAGATTTCAAACAGAGACTCTTTCTTTGGTATTTAGTTCAAACTGTAAATACTGTTTGACTAGAGGAGGACGGGTCTCCCCTTGTGAGTCTTGGTTCCTCCCATGGTTTCTTCCTCCAGTTGAGGGAGGTGTTCTTGCCACTGTTGCCTCTGGCTTGCTCACTGGGGGGTATATGTTATACCTGTCTGTTTTCAAAACTCAACATCGTTGTAAGAAGCGCTATGAAAAATAAACCTAAACCTAACCCTAACCCTAACCCTAACCCTAACCCTAACCCTTGACTCAGGCAGAAACATTCACACATGAAACGTACTGTCTTGGATGACCAACTGCTCTCCACTGTGTAGGACGTTGATGATTTCATAACACAGTCTTGACATCCAGGCTGCATCACTACAGTCATACAGAGAGTAATACTCAGACTGTAGAGCACACTGCGGAGCTTTCCTGAGAACGAGCCGAGCAGGCTGAGCAGGCAGCCTGTGTGAGTGTTGTTTCTGGATGTTCTCTGACAAAGTGGTTAATGCTTATTCACTCAGATCAGCCTTGTGGGCCGTGTTACCTGTCTTGTCGGTGAGCAGGTAGACCAGACGGCCCAGCTCCTCGGGGATGGTGCTGGTTCTCACCACCGTGCCGGGGATATTCTCATCCTTCATTATCATCCAGCCATATGCCGACTTCCCCATGTCCAGATTCACCCTCAGGCTGATCACAGACACACACAGTCAGCAGCTTCAGCAACAAAGTCTGCAGATACAGCCAACTGGAACTGGTACGCAAGCCAGCCATACTTAAAACTCCAGTTCTTTGGAGTAGAGACGAGGAGCTTTTCCAGCCTGAGGTGTCTCTCTGACCTCACAACTTAATAGAATTGTGATTTATTAGGAAACGATTTAATGCATCAATGTTTTGAATATTTTTAATTAAATTTCAGAATTATTGCTAAAATAATAGTGACTGGAACTATTCTGAAAAGTGGGCACACATACTAAATTTTATTATAATAATATAATATTCCTACATTTCTATCTAGTTCTGGCCGCTGAGAGATCAGTCAGTCTACCTGATGGGGATGATGTAGGAGAACAGGACGACGAAGCGGAACAGGTTGCGGAACCAGGGCCCGATGAAGCCCTGCAGTGCCACCATGACAACAGACAGCACCACCTGGGCCAGGAACAGGGCTTTGGTCAGACGGTTCAGCTCCAGGTCCAACAGGCCTACCTGAGGATGCAAGAGAGGAGAGAAAGAGAGGAAGAGAGGAGCAGAGGAAGAAAGAGTGATGTGTTAAACTGACAATGATGAGAAATCATGTCTCTTCCTGTTAATGAGGTCAAACAATCTGAAACCTAAATATAATAAATATAATAAATATATATATATTAGAGATGGAAAGATCGATCGGCTATGTATCGGTATCGGACGATTTTTAATTAAAATATGCGATCGGTGATCGGCCGATATTTCTCCAATTTAGAGCCGATCTCGAGAGCCGATCAATGCTGTTAAACAAATGAGCCTAATTTCTGTGTTTCATCCAGGAAGAGAACCCCCTCCCTGCAATTCCTACCTGAACCACTAGGTGGAAATACATACCCTTTAATTTTCGAGCAGCGACGTCGCAAAAAATGCGCTGAAAGTAAAAATGTCCGTCTGGCAGTGTTTACCGTACGTGACAGACTCATCCAGGATGTTTTTAAATTAGTAAAGTCAGTGTGTCTCGTTGAGGAACCAAGACAAAGATATTTAACTCTACTAATCTGATAGAGCACCACATAGCTGAATACAGTGAGTATCAGTAAACAGCAGAGCTAGCACACACAGCTAGAGAACCGCAACCCAGAGAACCGTGCAGACCAGATCTGACCGGTACTAACGGTACAGCAGCAACAATTCAATATTCTACATTTAATGATTACAGATTGTCGTTTAAAATAACAGAGTCTGAGTTTAATGACTGCAGTTTTTACTGCATTTATTTAATTAGCTTTTTTTGTTTTAAATTTAATGATTGCAGTTTTGGTGATGTGTGTTTGATTTACTTTGTTTATTTACTGATAATTTTGTTACAAATATTATGCTGTTTCAAATGAGCTCGTTAAAAAATTGTAATAAACCAGTTTAGACTGTTTCATGACTTGCTTGCGCTAATAACTACGTAGCCCCGCCGTGGCACATAGCCCCGCCCTCGATCGGTATCGGCTATCGGCCGATCGCATTGAAAGGTGATCGGCGATCGGAATTGGCCTCAAAAACGCTGATCGTTCCATCTCTAATATATATATATAGAATTACTTCTCTCAAACTGCAGAGCAGACTGAACAACACTCAGCTGGACCAACCGATCTTATACAACAAAGTCTGCTCATTTACTGAGATTACATTTATTAATACTAAAAAAAATGAAGAAATGGTCATTTAGAAATGTATAATATCCTAACTCCTAACCCTGATACACTAAACACTAACCTCGACATTTATACTAAACCCTAACTCCTACATCTACCCTGAACCGTAACATCTACACTGAACCCTAACCCCTACATCTACACTGAACCCTAACCCCTACATCTACACTAAACCCTAACCCCTACATCTACACTAAACCCTAACCCCCACATCTACATACACTAAACATAACCCCTACTAAACATTAACCTCTATTTACACTAAACCCTAACCTCTACATTTATACTAAACCCTAACTCCTACATCTACCCTGAACCCCCCACATCTACAGTAAACCCTAACATCTACCCTGAACCCTAACCCCCACATCTACACTGAACCCTAACCCCCCCATCTACACTGAACCCTAACATCTACCCTGAACCCTAACCCCCACATCTACACTGAACCCTAACCCCTACATCTACACTAAACCCTAACCCCCACATCTACATACACTAAACATAACCCCTACTAAACATTAACCTCTATTTACACTAAACCCTAACCTCTACATTTATACTAAACCCTAACTCCTACATCTACCCTGAACCCCCACATCTACAGTAAACCCTAACATCTACCCTGAACCCTAACCCCCACATCTACACTAAACCCTAACCCCTACATCTACACTAAACCCTAACCCCCACATCTACATACACTAAACATAACCCCTACTAAACATTAACCTCTATTTACACTAAACCCTAACCTCTACATTTATACTAAACCCTAACTCCTACATCTACCCTGAACCCCCACATCTACAGTAAACCCTAACATCTACCCTGAACCCTAACCCCCACATCTACACTGAACCCTAACCCCTACATCTACACTAAACCCTAACCCCCACATCTACATACACTAAACATAACCCCTACTAAACATTAACCTCTATTTACACTAAACCCTAACCTCTACATTTATACTAAACCCTAACTCCTACATCTACCCTGAACCCCCACATCTACAGTAAACCCTAACATCTACCCTGAACCCTAACCCCTACATCTACACTGAACCCTAACCCCTACATCTACACTAAACCCTAACCCCCACATCTACATACACTAAACATAACCCCTACTAAACATTAACCTCTATTTACACTAAACCCTAACCTCTACATTTATACTAAACCCTAACTCCTACATCTACCCTGAACCCCCCACATCTACAGTAAACCCTAACATCTACACTGAACCCTAACCCCCCCATCTACACTGAACCCTAACATCTACCCTGAACCCTAACATCTACCCTGAACCCTAACCCCCACATCTACACTGAACCCTAACCCCCACATCTACCCTGAACCCTAAGCCCCACATCTACACTGAACCCTAACCCCCACATCTACAGTAAACCCTAACATCTACCCTAAACCCTAACCCCCACATCTACAATAAACCCTAACATCTACCCTGAACCCTAACCCCCACATCTACACTAAACATCTACATTTACATTAAACCCTAACATCTACATTTACACTAAACCCAACATCTACATTTACATTAAACCCAACATCTACATTTGCACTAAACCCAACATCTACATTTACATTAAACCCAACAGCTACATTTACATTAAACCCTAACATCTACATTTACATTAAACCCAACATCTACATTTACATTAAACCCTAACATCTACATTTACATTAAACCCTAACATCTACATTTGCACTAAACCCAACATCTACATTTACATTAAACCCAACATCTTCATTTGCACTAAACCCAACATCTACATTTACATTAAACCCTAACATCTACATTTACATTAAACCCTAACATCTACATTTACATTAAACCCAACATCTACATTTACATTAAACCCTAACATCTACATTTACATTAAACCCTAACATCTACATTTACATTAAACCCAACATCTACATTTGCACTAAACCCAACATCTACATTTGCACTAAACCCAACATCTACATTTGCACTAAACCCAACATCTACATTTACACTAAACCCAACATCTACATTTACACTAAACCCAACATCTACATTTACACTAAACCCAACATCTACATTTACACTAAACCCAACATCTACATTTACACTAAACCCAACATCTACATTTACACTAAACCCTAACATCTACATTTACATTAAACCCTAACATCTACATTTACACTAAACCCAACATCTACATTTGCACTAAACCCAACATCTACATTTACACTAAACCCAACATCTACATTTACACTAAACCCAACATCTACATTTACACTAAACCCAACATCTACATTTGCACTAAACCCAACATCTACATTTACACTAAACCCAACATCTACATTTGCACTAAACCCAACATCTACATTTACACTAAACCCAACATCTACATTTGCACTAAACCCAACATCTACATTTGCACTAAACCCAACATCTACATTTACACTAAACCCAACATCTACATTTACACTAAACCCAACATCTACATTTACACTAAACCCAACATCTACATTTGCACTAAACCCAACATCTACATTTACACTAAACCCAACATCTACATTTGCACTAAACCCAACATCTACATTTACACTAAACCCAACATCTACATTTGCACTAAACCCAACATCTACATTTGCACTAAACCCAACATCTACATTTACACTAAACCCAACATCTATATTTACACTAAACCCAACATCTACATTTACACTAAACCCAACATCTACATTTGCACTAAACCCAACATCTACATTTACACTAAACCCTACATTTACACTAAACCCTAACATCTACATTTACACTAAACCCTACATTTACACTAAACCCAACATCTACATTTACACTAAACCCTACATTTACACTAAACCCAACATCTACATTTACACTAAACCATAGTAGTCCATATTTCTGAAAGGTGCTTTCTGAATATGACGTCTTGTACGGAGCCGACAGAGTCGCTCGCCCTTATTAGCATACTTCTGGAGAAGTTAATAAGGGCCGAGGCCGGGCCGGTGATGGCACGCCATTCAACGCTGAGTCTGCAATTACGTCACAGAAGTCGAAAACATTCCAAAACTAAACAAAATCATGAATAGACGTAATGATCCGCCAAAACAAAACCTATTTATAACCCGAGCCCGAACAATCGGAGCATCTCGGCTCTCGCCGGGCCAAGTCCCAAACTGGGAAATTTCTCATGCTGTCCGTGTCCGTGTGGCACAAATGATTGGAATTTCTGCATAAACCTCCCTCTTGTTGCCTCCTCTCAATGAAAAGCACCGGAGGCAAAATAGGAAAAAATAAAAGCGGGGATGCTTGCATATAGAGCCCGCCGACAAAGGGGCTCGAGCTTTCCTTTTCATTTTCAAGTGCGCCCCTCAGCCAATGGAATATGTGGGAAAATTATGTCAAAAAAAGAAGTCTTCCTCCACTTTTCCCTTCCGCGGAGGCCCGGCAACAGTGCCTCCCAACAACACAGGGCTCTTTCATCTGGGCACGCTAATAAAAACAGCAACACGTAATGCGGCCGTTAAAAAAAAGAGAGAGAGAGAGAACGACTGAAAAGGAGGGGGCTTGGGTGGGGGAGCGAGAAAGAAAACAAAAAAGGCAAGAATCTTCGCTGCTCGCGTCCTGATCCCGAGAGAGTCCGAGAAGTGACTGATTTATCAGCTGTGGGTCTAATGCGCGGCTCCGGGCCGCCCTGCCTGCGTTTCATGCTTGAGCTAGTGGGGAAAATAGAGGACGGCGGGATTAAAATGAAGAAAAATTAAGACAGAAGACACAGTTCCCAGCTGAAAGAGAGGAATCCCCCCCTTTATAAGGGCAAAACAATGAGCGGCCGAGTCCCCGTACCCCCCCGCACCACCACCACCACCCCCCACCTTTCTCGCGAGGCTGGATCGGGATCGGATGAAGTCATTATTCATTCAGCCCCAGAGAAAAAGAGCCTCAATTACCTCCAGCTAAAGATGCTATCAATGAATACAGAGTGCATATTTTACCCCCATTCATCGAAGACCCATTTCGAGTGAAAGGAGCGGCTCGACCTGCCCCTCGCCGTTCCGTGTGTGAAATCTGATGACGACTTTGTACGCCATACGCATGAATATTCATGCCATGAAATCCATCAACTATATTGAGACCCGGTCTGAGTGTGTTTCAACAATATGGCATTGTGCTGGCGAACAACTACACTGTGTGGACCTGCAACCAGATAATGATACGGTACACAGAGCTTAAGGGCCGGACACTCTCGGACAAGTCAATCTATTGTGAGGAGTCCCCGGCAGCGCTTTACCAAAATATAAGCAAATCCAGACCATTCACTGCTGAGATTAACGCCGGCAATTCAATTCATTATCTGCGCCATCGCGGTTGGTTTGTTTACTAGCGTCGCAGGCTTCGGTCTGGAGGACGGTATAAATATTTGACTTTGGTTACAAAAGAACCTTCACAACACACAGACAAGCCATCACACACAGCCTGTCTCAAAACAGTCATTCATTATAAAAATATATTATTAATCACTACTCTCAACCTGCAGAGCCGACTGAACAACACTCAGCTACACCAACCAATCTCACATAACAGAATCATCTACTGAGATACTAAAAAACTAAATACATTACAATATCCTAACTACTAACCCTGAAATACTAAACCCTAACCGCTACATTAACACTAAACCCTAACCTCTACATTAACACTAAACCCTAACCCCTACATTTACACTAAACACTAACCCCTACATTAACACTAAACACTAACCCCTACATTTACACTAAACACTAACCCCTACATTAACACTAAACCCAAACCCCTACATTTACACTAAACCCTAACCCTACATTAAAACTAAACCCTAACCTCTACATTAACACTAAACACTAACCTCTACATTAACACTAAACACTAACCCCTACATTTACACTAAACCCTAACCCTACATTAACACTAAACCCTAACCTCTACATTTACACTAAACCCTAACCTCTACATTATCACTAAACCCTAACCCCTACATTTACACTAAACACTAACCCCTACATTTACACTAAACACTAACCTCTACATTAACACTAAACCCTAACCCCTACATTTACACTAAACCCTAACCCCTACATTTACACTAAACCCTAACTCCTACATTTACACTAAACCCTAACCTCTACATTAACACTAAACCCTAACCCCTACATTTACACTAAACACTAACCCCTACATTAACACTAAACACTAACCCCTACATTTACACTAAACACTAACCTCTACATTAACACTAAACCCTAACTCCTACATTTACACTAAACCCTAACCCCTACATTAACACTAAACCCTAACCCCTACATTTACACTAAACCCTAACTCCTACATTTACACTAAACCCTAACCTCTACATTAACACTAAACCCTAACCCCTACATTTACACTAAACACTAACCCCTACATTAACACTAAACACTAACCCCTACATTTACACTAAACACTAACCTCTACATTAACACTAAACCCTAACTCCTACATTTACACTAAACACTAACCCCTACATTAACACTAAACACTAACCCCTACATTTACACTAAACCCTAACCCTACATTAACACTAAACCCTAACCCTACATTAACACTAAACCCTAACCCCTACATTTACACTAAACCCTAACCCTACATTTACACTAAACCCTAACCCTACATTAACACTAAACCCTAACTCCTACATTAACACTAAACCCTAACCCCTACATTTACACTAAACCCTAACCCTACATTTACACTAAACCCTAACCCCTACATCTACACTAAACACTAACCCCTACATTTACACTAAACACTAACCCCTACATTTACACTAAACCCTAACCTCTACATTTACACTAAACCCTAACTCCTACATTTACACTAAACCCTAATCCCTACATTTACACTAAACCCTAACCCCTACATTTACACTAAACCCTAACCCCTACATTTACACTAAACCCTAACCTCTACATTAACACTAAACCCTAACCTCTACATTTACACTAAACCCTAACCCCTACATTTACACTAAACCCTAACCTCTACATTAACACTAAACCCTAACCCCTACATTTACACTAAACCCTAACCCCTACATTTACACTAAACCCTAACCCCTACATTTACACTAAACCCTAACCTCTACATTAACACTAAACCCTAACTCCTACATTTACACTAAACCCTAACCCCTACATTTACACTAAACCCTAACTCCTACATTTACACTAAACACTAACCCCTACATTAACACTAAACCCTAACTCCTACATTTACACTAAACCCTAACTCCTACATTTACACTAAACCCTAACCTCTACATTTACACTAAACCCTAACTCCTACATTTACACTAAACCCTAACTCCTACATTTACACTAAACACTAACCCCTACATTTACACTAAACACTAACCCCTACATTTACACTAAACCCTAACCCCTACATTTACACTAAACCCTAACCCCTACATCTACACTAAACACTAACTCCTACATTTACACTAAACACTAACCCCTACATTTACACTAAACCCTACATTTACACTAAACACTAACTCCTACATTTACACTAAACCCTAACCCCTACATTTACACTAAACACTAACTCCTACATTTACACTAAACCCTAACCCCTACATTTACACTAAACACTAACCCCTACATTACACTAAACCCTAACCCCTACATTTACACTAAACCCTAAACCCTACATTTACACAAAACACTAACCTCTACATTTACATTAAACACTAACCCCTACTATTACACTTAACCCTAAATCCTACATTTACAATAAACCCTAACCCCTACCTTTACACTAAACCCTAACTCCTACATTTACACTAAACCCTAACCCCTACATTTACACTAAACACTAACCCCTACAGTTACACTAAACCCTAACTCCTACATTTACACTAAACCCTAACCCCTACATTTACACTAAACACTAACCCCTACATTTACACTAAACACTGACCCCTACATTTACACTAAACACTAACCCCTACATTTACACTAAACCCTAAATCCTACATTTACACTAAACCCTAACCCCTACAGTTACACTAAACCCTAACTCCTACATTTACACTAAACCCTAACACCTACATTTACACTAAACACTAACCCCTACATTTACACTAAACCCTAAATCCTACATTTACACTAAACCCTAACCCCTACATTTACACTAAACCCTAACTCCTACATTTACACTAAACCCTAACCCCTACATTTACACTAAACACTAACCCCTACATTTACACTAAACCCTAACCCCTACATTTACACTAAACACTAACCCCTACATTTACACTAAACCCTAAATCCTACATTTACACTAAACCCTAACTCCTACAGTTACACTAAACCCTAACCCCTACATTTACACTAAACCCTAACCCCTACATTTACACTAAACACTAACCCCTACATTTACACTAAACACTAACCCCTACATTTACACTAAACACTAACCCCTACATTTACACTAAACCCTAACTCCTACATTAACACTAAACACTAACTCCTACATTTACACTAAACCCTAACCCCTACATTTACACTAAACACTAACCCCTACATTTACACTAAACACTAACCCCTACATTTACACTAAACCCTAACTCCTACATTTACACTAAACACTAACCCCTACATTTACACTAAACCCTAACCCCTACATTTACACTAAACACTAACCCCTACATTTACACTAAACACTAACCCCTACATTTACACTAAACCCTAACTCCTACATTAACACTAAACCCTAACCCCTACATTTACACTAAACACTAACCCCTACATTTACACTAAACACTAACCCCTACATTTACACTAAACACTAACCCCTACATTTACACTAAACCCTAACTCCTACATTTACACTAAACCCTAACTCCTACATTTACACTAAACCCTAACCCCTACATTTACACTAAACCCTAACCTTTACATTTACACTAAACACTAACCCCTACATTTACACTAAACCCTAACCTCTACATTAACACTAAACACTAACCCCTACATTTACACTAAACCCTTACCTCTACATTTACACTAAACCCTAACCTTTACATTTACACTAAACACTAACCCCTACATCTACACTAAACCTTAACCTCTACATTTACACTAAACCCTAACCCCTACATTTACACTAAACCCTAACCCCTACATTTACACTAAACCCTATTGGTTTTGTAGTGACAAAATTAAACGCTCAATCTTTTGTCTTCATAAAATAAACACAAATAAGTTAAAGAGACATTTAAACCATTAAAATTAATCTGAAGTCCAGTTAACTGTCCCAAATGTGTTTTCAACTCTGACTTTGAACCAGTTGAGTGGACTGATGCCTGTTCTGCACCAGCTGAGGTCACATTACTGCAAAAGAACTTTAACAAAAACCTACAGGAAAGAATTTCAGCAACAACAAGCACAAATGTCTCAACTTCAACACTTCTCAGCAGCAGGAGAACACAAGTACTCGTGTTCAGTCGTTCCCTCTACAAAGACACGGAGGAGATCCATCTACAGCGCTGACATGTCACTCAACCTGACGGCAGAGCGATGTTCTCAGAGAACACTACTCTATATTACAGCTGGACACACACACACTCAGTGTAAAGCGATCGCTGACACGCTGTCAGCAGGTTTGTGCGAGAGCTTTGTGCGAACGGTGTCACAACAGATTATAAGTGGGCTTCTCGAATGCCTTCTCTGTGACTTTCGCTGCGTCGTATCGACTGTCGGGCCGCCATCTCGCGCTCTCTATCGGCACTTCAGACATCATCTCCTTGAGATATTGGATTCCACTCAGTCTGAGAGCTTACACAAAACAGTGCTTCCAGAAGCGCAACCTCAGCAACTCAGAAAAAGTCTCTTTTGGCGAAATCACCCCCGTCACGTGCAGGACATCAACCGAGGAGTCTTTCAAATCTGACTGCATACATGAGTCAACGACCTGGCACGTACGTCCTATTATTACAAATTTAATAATTAAAATAAGAAGAAGAATAAAGAAAACAGTAAGTTTTCCAAGGCAACTTAATAAATACATATATTATTCCACAATAGCTCGGCTATGTATTGGTATCGATTTTTAATCATAATACGTGATCGGTCATCGGCCGATATTTTTCCAATTGAGCCGATCCCGAGAGCCGATCGATAGAGTTAAACAAATGAGCCTAATTTCTGTTTTTCCAGCTAGCATTTCGTTGAAACCCCCTCCAGGCAGGCCCTTGCAATTCCTATCTGAACCACTAGGTGGAAATACACACCCTTTCAATTTCCACAGACTGACTGAAGCAGTGGCCTCACGAGAACAGTTTTCGTTTGCGTTGGGTCCGTCTGGCACTTTGTTAGCGTATGTGATGCAGACTCATTCAGAGCATTTTGTAAAATTAGTATAATCAATGTGTCTCGTTGAGGAACCAAGACAAAGACATTTAACTACTAATCTGATACAGCACTGCACACAGCTGAATACAGAGAGTATCAGCAAACAGCAGAGCTAGCACACACAGCTAGCACAAAACAAACAACCCAGAACACCTACAGACCAGATCTGACCGGTACAAACAGAACAGCAGCAACAATTCAATATTCTACATTTAATTATTACAGTTTTAGTTTAAAATAACAGAGTCTGAGTTTAATGACTGCAGTTTTTACTGTATTTATTTAATTAGCTTTTTCATATTAATTTAAGGATCTAAATTGAATGATTGCAGTATTTGGGGAGATTTGTTTGATTATCTTTGTTTATTTACTGTTAATTTAGTTAAAAATATTATGCTGTTTCATATGAGCTTGTTAAAAATGGTAATAAACCAGTTTAGACCATGTTCCATGGCTTGCGGTAATAACTACATGTAGCCCCCCCCTTGATCGGTATCGGCCGATCGCGTTGAAAGGTGATCGGCGATCGGAACCACCCTCAAAAACGCTGATCAGTCCATCTCTAATTCAAACACATCTTCAGTGCATCAAAATTAAATTACTTTCCATTAAAAAAAAAAATAATTCAAGCTACTTACTGGCTTTTCATCTTTTCTGGACTAGCTTCAGTCGGGATCCCAGCCTGATCATAGCACTGACAGTGCAGTAACTATTACTATTAATGATATTCATTTAAATCCTATGTGTTCTAAAGCTGTTCTACCACCATTCAATCTCAATGGGCTGTGGTGTTCCCCAAGGCTCCATTCTTGGCCCGCTCTTTTTAATTTATGCAAGCCTCCTCTTGGCTAAATCCTACAAGACTACAGGACACTTAGCACAGCTATGCAGATCATACTCAGACCCACTCAGCCCTCTCACTAACTATGGTCCCTTTACTTTGTAAGCACTTTGAGCACATCAACAACTGGACAGCACAAAACCTTCCACAGTGTAAAGTGTGTATATATAAAAAACATTTCTTACTTTCAACGTAAGCCAATGGAACCAGAATGTCTCCAAGCTATTTTGGAGCATTTCTATTGGTCCATTCATCATGAAATTTTTATACAATGTAAACAACCACTGTTGTGTTTAAATGATTAAGAAAACTCAAAATCGACAAAATTGAATAAATATACAAATATAGAAAATTAAATTTGTATTGGAATATATATATATATATATATATACTTTGGATGTGATAAGACTAGAAAACTAAGGGGTTAAACAAGCCCTGCGTTCCAAATATCAGAAAAGCAGAAGGAGTGACTGTGTAATTTAAAGGAACTGGTATCAGTACTGTGACGCCACTGGTCAGGAAAAACCAGTGGGGTGGGATTTTGCTTGGTTAAATATGTTATGCACGTCCAAGGTTAGCGCATTTCCCTCCAGATTAATTAACATCTGGAGCTGCCCTTTCACAGAGACATGTCCAAATCTATCACTAAAGCCGAAGACAAAACGCCTGTCCAGAAAGACTGATTACTGACCGTCCAGTGCAGCTTCCTTTTCAGGTGGTAGGTCAAAGCGGCTGAAAGTGGAATCACAAGCTTATTGTTTACGTCTACATACTTCTTTCCTGAGTTAACGTTTACTTACAAGACAAGCTAACCCGTACAAGCTAACCCGTATCCAGACATGCCTTCTACTTAGTACACAGTAGAAATACAGTTAAGGTGTATTCACTCCAGACACAGGCATCCAGCTGCTCACATCTAGCTGTGTACAACTTGAACTATGAAATGATGGACCTTCTATATGCAAGTCTGTTATTTTTCCTATTGCGAATGTAATAAATACATATTAAATTATTCCACAACAGCTCTTTCATTCAAACACATCTTCAGTGCATCAAAATAAAATTACTTTCCATTAAAAAAATAATACAAGCTACTTACTGGCTTATTATCCTCTCTAGACTAGCTTCAGTCGGGATCCCAGCCTGATCATAGCACTGACAGTGCAGTAACTATTACTATTAATGATATTCATTTAAATCCTATGTGTTCTAAAGCTGTTCTACCACCATTCAATCTCAATGGGCTGTGGTGTTCCCCAAGGCTCCATTCTTGGCCCGCTCTTTTTTAATTTATGCAAGCCTCCTCTTGGCTAAATCCTACAAGACTACAGGACACTTAGCACAGCTATGCAGATCATACTCAGACCCACTCAGCCCTCTCACTAACTATGGTCCCTTTACTTTGTAAGCACTTTGAGCACATCAACAACTGGACAGCACAAAACCTTCCACAGTGTAAAGATAATACACACTTTAACTGGGAATAGAGAGGAGAGGCACCAAGCTGCCCATCTCAGTTTGAGAGAAATCATCACACCAGCTATTGGTAAGTTACATAACAGACATTAAGGTAGTATATAGTCAGTTAGTCATGTAGAAGCAGTGAGTGAGCTTCTACGCTGCTCACATCTGGCTGTGTAGAACTGGAACTATGAAATGATGGACCTCCATTCAATACTTTTTCATTTAATTGGAGAGTCATTTGTGAGATTTATTTTTATTTCTAAAATAGCCACACTGGCTGATTAGCTATTCTGTTTCTGTGCTGCCGATACTGAGTAGTGTGGTAAATATTTCTTACATACAGTGCCCATCTATTAAAGTGAGACACGGATGGCCGTCACACCAAATGCTACCAAGTTCACCAGAAGTTTATGGTTCAGCGTTATCGTATGGTAGGAACCTCGCGAGGAAACCTGCCCCAAGCCCAGGAGATAACGACTTGCCTAAACAGGTCACATGGGCCAGATGAACCAAAGAGGCAGGCCTGTAAGACCAAGTGTAGTTGGGCAGCCTAATGCCCCATTTATGCTCAAGGTTAAATACAAATACGAAAGCGTCCGCCAGTGCCCTCAAACCGCTAGATTCAATCTACCACCTTGCTCTGAGATTTAGAACTGACCCTTACAGTACTCCCCACTGCGGACTCTATGATAAAGTTGGTTGGTCCTCACTAGCTGCACGAAGAGAATCTCATTGGTTTATTTTTATCTATAAATCACTCTCTGGCCATTTGCCAGCTTACATCTCTTCCTTGATTTCGATAAATAACAATAATTATCAGACTCGCTCTAGTGGCTGGATCACCTGTCAGGTACCGAGAGTTTTGAGTGAACTGGAAAAATCTGCTTTTAGCTACAGTTCTCTACAGGAAACTCTGAAGCTCAGCTCGCTGGGATCACTGAACCATTTTAAACTTTTAGTTTCTAATCATTATCAGAAAGCCTGTGATTGTTTTAAATGAATAAATCTCTCTATTAGGATTTTATTTTTATCTTTTTTATGTTTGTTTTATTTTATTTTATTCATTTTTTATTATTATTATATTTTTATTATTTTTATTATCTATTATTTTTATTATTTTATTATTATTATCTATTTTTTTATCGTGATTGTTTTATCGAGTATTTTTTATTAGCATTTCAACTTTTTATTATCTATGTGTTTTATGTTTATTTTATATTCTTTTATAAAAATGTTCTAACATTTTTTACATTGTATTTTATGCATCTATATTAAATGTTTATTTAAATTATTTGTATTTTACTTATTATTTTTGCTCATTTTGCTTTCAATCCCTTTAATTATATATGCTCGGCTACATTGAAAATGAGGGTCACCCCTCTCAAAGCAACCGCTTCCACAAGACTGGAACTTTGAAGAGAGGGTGTGCGAGTTGGTTTGAAATTTTAATCATCTATATTAGGGATGCACCGATACTACTTTTTCCCTAATGATACCAATACCAATACCAGCTTTTCAGGTGTCTGCCGATACCCGAGTACCGATACCAACTCTGACTTAAATGCTCGATATATATCTATAAATCCTGATATTTATAGTGTTCCACTTTTTATATGTTGATTTTTTAAGTCTTATGCTGAATAAGACTACATTTTTTTTACTATTGGAGTTCTTTAGTCTTCTTTATATACCTTATCTATCTATCTATCTATCTATCTATCTATCTATTTATCAGATATAATAACCTTGAAAGAACCATTTACTGGTTGAGTAACCGCACATTAAATAGTTTCAGAGCTATCAAAAAATAAAATTTGCCACAATACAGAAACACGTGCAGCTATTTAGTCAATACGCTTCATGGTATCGGTGCTCTCTATTGCCGATACTATAAGTGCCAGTATCGGTGCAACACTAATCTATATCAGAGGTATATAATTAGAGCTCAGTAAGGTCCACCTGGAGGAGATTTCCTCAGGCCAAGGTCCGGACCATCATCATCTCTATTGGTGTTCTGATTCAGTGGTGTATCCTGTTTACTGAAGTAGTCTAGTATCAGCATCTTATACAATCAACTACTGAAACACCAACACACCACACATACCCTTCAGTATATTTCAGTATATTTACTGTTTAAATGCTGAACTGAATTAATTATTTATAAAACTATTAAATGTTTTTTACTCACTTTAATAAAAACCAGGGCTGCAAATAAACAGAATGCCTTTGAAAAAAAGTGCTCCTTAAAGTGTTTATTTATAAAAAAAGTACAGAAAGCATGCGTCTTCTTGTTAACTCAGCTTCACATCACAGACCTGATTGGCTGAGGAGCGCATCCGGTGATTTTACTACGCATGTGATTGGTCTATTAGTTCACTGCGCCTCAAAGCCCATATACCGTAATTAAAAGCTCCGCCTCTTAAAACTAACACCTCAACATTCAATCATTCTCAATACTTTATCGGTCTGGGTCCGGACCCGGGCCGCGGTCTGACCTTAGATCTATATGATGCAACTCCGTCCTTTCTGAACTACGTACAGAACTACAAGCTCATCCACCATCGCCATGTTCGATTTTTACTCTAAACTGCCCTCTACTGGATGTGTTGCTCAACAACCACGTCAACGGAGTTGTCACAAGCAAGTATGTGGGCAGTGAGAGTTACACACACGCAAAATAAGTTACAAGAGTAGCTTGCACTCAAATATAAAAACACGACTCACTGCTGCCCTCTAGAGGTGTTCTAGCAGCACCAGACAGAAATGAGGTCCTTTGCTGTTTTCCTACTATCTGTGACGTGTCTATAAGAAGAAATGCAGCTGTCCACAATCATCTCCTAATCTTTTCTGATCACCACAGCGAGAGACTCACCTTGTTCTTCGACTGGGACGTGTTCAGCACACTCCTGGTCTCCTTTCCTGTGTATATCACAACGCCTATTACAGTCCCTGCGAGAGAGAGAGCCAGAAAAAGACACCGGAGTGAAATAAGTGACTGAACAGGCCACACGGACATGCTGCGTCAAAACAAACTACTTAATATGACTTTCTCCTAAAAACCAACCGGTACAATGTAGTCTGATGGATTTTGCTACATTTCCTGCATCACAGTCTTTCTGTGAGGTGTAACTTAAGCCAGACATCTATCGTTCGATTTTGGCCTGTTTAGAAACTAGATTTGGTCACAGATGAGCAAATTTTAGGATGGGTCCCAGTGAGGTAGTCACTCTTACTACCTCACTCTCTTACTCTCACTATCTCACTCTCTCACTGGCTCCCTACCTCTCACTCAAACTACCTCATTCTCTCACTGACTCACTACCTCTCTCTCTTACTCTCACTATTTCACTCTCTCACTGACTCCCTACCTCTCTCTCTTACTCTCACTATTTCACTCTCTCACTGACTCCCTACCTCTCTCTTACTCTCACTACCTCACTCTCTCACTGACTCCCTACCTCTTACTCTTACTACCTCATTCTCTCACTGACTCACTACCTCACTCTCTCACTGACTCCCTACCTCTCACTCAAACTACCTCATTCTCTCACTGACTCACTACCTCACTCTCTCACTGACTCCCTGTCTCTCTCTCTTACTCTCAATATTTCACTCTCTTACTGACTCCCTACCTCTCTCTTACTCTCACTACCTCACTCTCTCACTGACTCCCTACCTCTCACTCTTACTACCTCATTCTCTCACTGACTCACTACCTCACTCTCTCACTGACTCCCTACCTCTCACTCAAACTACCTCATTCTCTCACTGACTCACTACCTCACTCTCTCACTGACTCCCTGTCTCTCTCTCTTACTCTCAATATTTCACTCTCTTACTGACTCCCTACCTCTCTCTTACTCTCACTACCTCACTCTCTCACTGACTCCCTACCTCTCACTCTTACTACCTCATTCTCTCACTGACTCACTACCTCACTCTCTCACTGACTCACTACCTCTCACTCAAACTACCTCACTCTCTCACTGACTCCCTACTTCTCACTCTTACTACCTCATTCTCTCACTGACTCACTACCTCACTCTCTCACTGACTCCCTACCTCTCACTCAAACTACCTCACTCTCTCACTGACTCCCTACCTCTCTCTCTTACTCTCACTATTTCACTCTCTTACTGACTCCCTACCTCTCTCTTACTCTCACTACCTCACTCTCTCACTGACTCCCTACCTCTCACTCTTACTACCTCATTCTCTCACTGACTCACTACCTCACTCTCTCACTGACTCACTACCTCTCACTCAAACTACCTCACTCTCTCACTGACTCCCTACTTCTCACTCTTACTACCTCACTCTCTCACTGACTCCCTACCTCTCTCTCTTACTCTCACTATTTCACTCTCTCACTGACTCCCTACCTCTCTCTTACTCTCACTACCTCGCTCTCTCACTGACTCCCTACCTCTCACTCTTACTACCTCACTCTCTTACTCTCACTATCTCACTCTCTCACTGGCTCCCTACCTCTTACTCAAACTACCTCACTCTCTCACTGACTCCCTACCTCTCTCTCTTACTCTCACTATTTCACTCTCTCACTGACTCCCTACCTCTCTCTCTTACTCTCACTATTTCACTCTCTCACTGACTCCCTACCTCTCACTCTTACTACCTCATTCTCCACTGACTCCCTACCTCTCACTCTTACTACCTCACTCTCTCACTGATTCACTACCTCTCACTCTCGCTTCCTCACTCTCTCACTGACTCCCTCACTCTTTCTCTTACTCTCATTACCTCACTCTCTCACTGATTCCCTACCTCTCTCTTACTCTCACTACCTCGCTCTCTCACTGACTCCCTACCTCTCACTCTTACTACCTCATTCTCTCACTGACTCCCTACCTCTCTCTCTCACTCAAACTACCTCACTCTCTCACTGACTCTCTACCTCTCTCTCTTACTCTCACTATTTCACTCTCTCACTGACTCCCTACCTCTCACTCAAACTACCTCATTCTCTCACTGACTCACTACCTCACTCTCTCACTGACTCCCTACCTCTCACTCTTACTACCTCATTCTCTCACTGACTCACTACCTCACTCTCTCACTGACTCCCTACCTCTCACTCAAACTACCTCATTCTCTCACTGACTCACTACCTCACTCTCTCACTGACTCCCTACCTCACTCTCTTACTCTCACTATCTCACTCTCTCACTGGCTCCCTACCTCTCACTCAAACTACCTCACTCTCTCACTGACTCCCTACCTCTCTCTCTTACTCTCACTATTTCACTCTCTCACTGACTCCCTACCTCTCTCTTACTCTCACTATTTCACTCTCTTACTGACTCCCTACCTCTCTCTCTTACTCTCACTATTTCACTCTCTCACTGGCTCCCTACCTCTCACTCAAACTACCTCACTCTCTCACTGACTCTCTACCTCTCTCTCTTACTCTCACTATTTCACTCTCTCACTGACTCCCTACCTCTCTCTTACTCTCACTACCTCACTCTCTCACTGACTCCCTACCTCTCACTCTTACTACCTCATTCTCTCACTGACTCACTACCTCACTCTCTCACTGACTCCCTACCTCTCACTCAAACTACCTCATTCTCTCACTGACTCACTACCTCACTCTCTCACTGACTCCCTGTCTCTCTCTCTTACTCTCAATATTTCACTCTCTTACCGACTCCCTACCTCTCTCTTACTCTCATTACCTCCCTCTCTCACTGACTCCCTACCTCTCACTCTTAGTACCTCATTCTCTCACTGACTCACTACCTCACTCTCTCACTGACTCCCTACCTCTCACTCAAACTACCTCATTCTCTCACTGACTCCCTACTTCTCACTCTTACTACCTCATTCTCTCACTGACTCACTACCTCACTCTCTCACTGACTCCCTACCTCTCACTCAAACTACCTCACTCTCTCACTGACTCCCTACCTCTCTCTCTTACTCTCACTATTTCACTCTCTTACTGACTCCCTACCTCTCTCTTACTCTCACTACCTCACTCTCTCACTGACTCCCTACCTCTCACTCTTACTACCTCATTCTCTCACTGACTCACTACCTCACTCTCTCACTGACTCCCTACCTCTCACTCAAACTACCTCACTCTCTCACTGACTCCCTACTTCTCACTCTTACTACCTCATTCTCTCACTGACTCACTACCTCACTCTCTCACTGACTCCCTACCTCTCACTCTTACGACCTCATTCTCTCACTGACTCACTACCTCACTCTCTCACTGACTCCCTACCTCTCACTCAAACTACCTCACTCTCTCACTGACTCCCTACTTCTCACTCTTACTACCTCACTCTCTCACTGACTCCCTACCAGTCTCTCTCACTCTCACTACCTCACACTCTCTTAGTTTATTCAATCCATTGGACTAAATAGCTGGAGGCCAGGTTTTTCACCTTTACAATGTATTACTGGAATTCAAATAACACATTTGTAACATTACAGAAAATAACTATTTTTAGAGAACTGAACATTTCATATCGTTGCTATCCAAAGAAAAACATGTCGTTCTGGTCTGGTTTCATTTTTCTGCACCATTTGAACACATTAACTACTGTTTAAGCATTTCATGATGAATGGACTAACAGAAATGCTCCCAAAATCACTTTGAAAAATTTGGGTTGCTAAACACAGTTTTTGTCCTCTCCTGTAAAGTTGCCATATTGATTTTTCTTTGGACGATGGTAATATACAGCACTGTACTGTAATTTCAGTTACTTATATGTATATAAAGCCAACAGTGTATTGAGTCAGCATGTCATACAGTATATTTTTGCCACCCAAAGAAAATATATATCTCTATTTTGGTATATACTTTTTATTTTGCTGCATCGTTTGAACGCAACAGTTGTTTTTTATATTATGTAAACATTTCATGATGAATGGACGAATACAAACGCTCCAAAAAGCTTGGGGGAAACGTGGGTTCCACTGACTTCCACTGAAGATGAAGCATGTTTTTGTCCTCTCCTGTCCGGTTACTATTCTGGAGATACTTGATGATGGACAAACAGCCCAATGTTGCACATAAACTCCGTTCAAGTTTAATCTGTTGTCCACATCTGCTAACTAAGCTGCAAAAGCAGCCAATGTTTACAGTCTTTGTGATTTAATGAAAACCAATTCATGTTGATTTATAAACCCAGACAAATACGACTTGTTGGATATTAGAATTTAATGAAGAACTAAATATTGTGACACATACAATATATATTTTATATTTTCGGCACATTTATTAGTTATTAGAGATTTGATCCCAAACCTATATAACCCAAACTTATAAAAAGGGCCAAATATGTTTTGGAGTGGGGCAAAAAAAAAAAAACCCACAATGTCATACAGCATCACAGGCTCCACCAGCCTGCTTTCATCTTTGGCAGTAAGCCGTGAGTTCTGCATTTAGAATGTTAATGAAGCAGGACTGATGGGGATATCTCCTTCCACCTGCAGGGATCCTGTGTTGAGGCTGCGTGGAAGAAGGGATGATGTCAGGTGTCTAAGTTTGAGCACGGTGCGAGAAGAGACGGGAGGACGTACTGCGATCAAGGACATGGCGAGGGGTGGGGGTCTGGAAGGAAACCCAGGAGAGCCGAACGAGAAACAACCACAGATCAATGAAAAGGTGATCGCTAACACTAGTAGGAGGGCCTTGGGGGAACGGCCCGGCCACTGCTCGATTAGGATCAGGTTCCGGCTCCGCGAGCCTGGTGGAAAGCAGCGAAAGCGAAGCAGCCGGGCTGATCTGAGACCTGTGCTTTTGGGAGCAGTTGTATCAACAGACACTTCGGTTCCCATTAACAGCTCATCGTATTTCCCCGCCTTCGGGCTGAGCGATCTCTGGTGAAAATCAGGATCTCTGGTGGAAATGCAAGCTAAACATTTCAGAGCCCCCCGGAAAACAATACGCTGTGAAAAGCAGCCCCACTTATATTAACGGGCTGCACAAACAAACAAGCTGTATAACGGCCTCTAAAGAGCCTCCAGCTTTGAAAATACTTTGAAAAGACTGGAAAGTCTGAGACTTACAGCTAAAGAACATCTTCTCACTACAGAGTTTAGTCACAGACTATGATTTTGCAAAGACTGACCATCCTGCAGGATCAGTATCTGCATTAGTCAAGACTAAAACTAGTGATAAAACAAGCCACGGTGGATGCCGCTGGTACCTCAGTCGTCTTCTCGTCCTAACGTTCCAGTAACATCACCCCTGTCTAATTTTATCACAGGTTTTTAGTATTGGTATAATTTCCAACACTGGAATTAAATCATGTATATTTTTGCTGAAGTTGCAGCTCAGTCCCGCCATCGCCACCGTTTGGTGTAAGGTGGCCAGCATAGCGGCCGTATCCTGACCACCTTATGGCGGGACTTGCAACTCCAGCGAATATATACATGATTTAACTCGAACATAGTAAACATGTCAGCGACAGTGAAATCACTGTTTGGTGTAAAACCAAGGTTAATTAGTGAGGATGCTTTTCATTCACGTGATCATTCTGTGACAGTGGAACGAAGACAGTGGAAGACTAGGATTTACCTACAAACCCCGTTCCTGAGAAAGTTGGGACTTGCTGTAAAGTGCATTAAAAACTAGAGATGGACAGATCTGCTTTTTTGAGGCCGATTCCGACCGCCGATCTCCTTCTAGTGTGATCGGCTGATAGCCGACACCGACAGAGGGCGGGGTATACGACACGGCAGGGCTACATGTAGTTATTAGTGCAAGCAAGTCATAAAACATGGTATAAACTGGTTTATTGCCATTTTTAATGAGCTATTTTTAACTAAATTAACAGCAAATAAACAAAGTAAATCAAACAACTATCCCCAATACTGCAATCATTACATTTAGACCCTTAAAAAAGCTAATTAAATAAATACAGTAAATACTGTGGTCATTTAATGCAGACTCTGTTATTTTAAACTAAATCTAGAATAAATGTAGAATACTGAATTGCTGTTCTGTTCGTACCGGTCAGATCTGGTCTGCACGGTGTTCTGGGTTATTTGTTTTGTCAATTCTACATACCTCGAGTAAGTTGATTTTCATTTTTATTTTATCTTATTAAGTTTATTAAGTCCTTTTAGCTAGTGACTGTTTTTTTTCCCCACCAGGCTGTTCAATCTATCTTAACATAATGTTCTCTTTCTACAGCAGCGAGCTCGGACACTCAGCACAGTGGTCAGACTCTGGAACTTCATGATCGCTCCTGTGATAACGGTAAAGATCGGCAGTCATGTTTGTTTACCTCTTGCCTCATGTGAAGCATTGCTCTCTTGGGTATGTGAGTGAGTTTAGGAGCTACCAAGAAAATCAGGTTTGGGCCACTTTTACCTGCCGTGTGAGTGAAGAGTTATTTAACTGACCAAAGTATAAAGAACTGACTTCTAATGTTTTGTTTAACCAAAAAATTTTTGAATGTAACGTCTGCAAAACACTCCAGACACAAAATAAGGGTGAAACAATTCCCACCTCAACCACAATGTATAGAATTAACACAGCTGCTCTGCTATACTAAGTACTTAAGACCTCTGCAGGTCTTGCGGGGAAGCAAATCAGTGCGAGTGTTGAAAAACTCTTTCTTCTTCCAGTGCGCTGACGTGAGCCGAAAGCTGGCGTATGTGGAAATAGAAGAAAAGAGGGTTTGCTCACCAGATGCCACCACAGTACTCGCCCAGAGGGTGTTCTCGATACTCAGACTTTCATGAATGGGAGGGTCACAGTCCTCCTATAGGGGGAAAAAGATCAACAATCAAAATTCTGGATCACGCTGAAGGACCAACTGGGAATGTGTCCTACTATTGCTACTGTATGGAAAGCTTTCACACAGCAATTACCATTCATACCGAAGGTAAAGGAGCTTCCTAATGTTCTCATTGCTAAGAAAATCCTACAGACGTCTAGCAATGCTTCCCCCACTACACTAATGACTCGTCACCAGCTGAGTGCACCATGCAAGGTTTCACGACATGCTTTCATACTAATGATAAGGAAGGTCAGAGAGAAGCCAGCAGAAACTTAGAGCTGCATGAGGACTCACAACTCTCACCCACAACTACTCTCAGCTCATCATGTCTGAAGAAAGAATTGTTGAGAACGAGGAAGGAGGAAGCATCAGCGGCTGCTATCAAAGGTGGGAACAGAGGACAAACGTCTCATCAGCCAAGAAAACTGAAATTGGGCTGAAGATTCAGTGAGACAATGACCCTAAACATAAAGCCAACAACTCAAGACTGGTTTTATAGGAAGGTGAAGGTCCTTGTCCAGTTAATCTTCTGACCAGAATTCCACTGGAAGACTATAAAACTCATCAGATTTGATTATGTTTTCTAGAACACTCCACTCATTTTGGTGCTCTGAGTTACTAGAACTCCAACTGCGCCATTACAATACTTAGTCATCATATCTTCTGCTCCATGAAACACATGTTAATGTTCAGTAGTAACAGATATGCTTCTTTAATATATTCACATTGTACTAAACTACATTCATGTTCAATGGGCGTATATGCGGCTGAAACAGGAAGCCTAGCGCATCCCAAATTTATCAACACTAACATTTTAATATAACATTATAGTCATTAGGACTTTTAGAAGAATGGGGTTTTTGGGGAGGTGGGCTAGTGCACTATAGACCCCTGTGATGCGGCCTAAGCTTTTGTCCTTAATGCCGTTTTTTAGTTACATTACTTTTATACTTTAAGTTGTTCTGAAAGCAGTACTTTTACACTTTTACTGGAGTAAAAAGCTTCAGTTGATGCTTCAACTTCTACAGAAGTATTTTTAAACCCTAGTATCTATACTTCTACCTGAGTAAAGAATGTGAATACCTTTGACACCTTTGCTCTAAGTCCTCCTAAAATGGGTGGTCTGGATCTACTTCCAGCTCCAGAGGACTCTGGTGTGGTTCTCCGCACGTGTGGGAGCTATCTGCTCCCGGTCCTGAGTGCGGGTCTGTGTAAATGGTTCACTTTGTAATGTGACTGCTTTGACTCATCACCTTACTTCAAGCCCTACGACAGAAAGCTCTGCAGTGCCTAAATACCTAAGGTCTCCAAGAAAACGAATAAAAACACCTACTACACTAATGAGCACACTTCTAACGGTATAGGAACCATTCTAGCACACTATTTAGTGCACTAGTATACCGTTTGAGACGTGGCAGTTATTCCGGCTTTCATTCGTCATCATTGCAGCAACAAATCAGAGGAAAATGTAGCACCGACATATAAAACTCTCTATAAAAGATCAATTGGGGTTGAAGATGATTTTGCGAGAGGAACCGACCAGAACTGAACCACAATGCTGCAAATAGCTAATTACTTCTGAAAGTAGACGTCTCCGAGATGTAACTGCCAACAACAGCTTTACAGCAAAACACTAATTTGTGGTGTTTAAATGCGTCTTTCCTGTCAATTTCATTTTTATAAATATCTCTGACAAATAGTTGTTTATGTTTACTCTCTCATACTGATAGAGTCATTAAAGGTTATGTGTGTACTTATAAACTGGATATGTACCCTGGAAGTTTATTAAACTACTAAAAGGGCCTGGACGCCTGTTTCTCCTCGCAGTAAGGAGGACCGGTTATATTTAGTTGGGGGTATAAACGCTGGAGAACATCGTGTTCCTTTGTTAGTAAATGAGTACTTCATAAATGAGGAGCAGGAACTGGAACTGCATCTTTGAATGAATCTGTCCACACGACATGCTGCGGTGAGGTGATCTGTAATTAGCGAGTGTCAGAGGCTTCGTAATATATAGTGAGAATGAGGCCCACACACACACACTAGGGCTGCTCCGCGCTCCGGCTCGTACGCGTCGGCTCGATCTGCTCGGCAGATGTAGTAATCTTCCTCCGTCAGATTACAAGGCTTGTCTGATGCCGCAGCTCTGTCCGGCTAAATGAGGACCGATCTCTGTCGTGCTTACGCGACGTTACTGGAAATTACAGCTGACTAAAGCAGAGGGAAAACAGACCGGGCTAGAAAAAAAGTTTTGTTGGGCAAAACGGAACTATTCAATAAAGCCTTTAGACGAGAACGCGAAGTAAAGCACTGAATCCAATGTAGAGGTTCAGGTGCCTTCGGACTAATTACAGTGTAGTGACTGTAACTTCACATGTACTCCACAGAGAACCCGTTCCAGAACAGTTAAGATAAGATAATAATAATCTTTAATTAGTCCCACAGTGGAGGAAATTCACAGAGTTACAGCAGCAAAGACAGAGCAATCAGTACAAACAATATATAAATAAACAGTATAGTATATACAATATACACAATAAAAAATCAAGAACTCTAAACTTGAACTTAGTTCAACTCAAAAATACTGTTTAATAGAAATTGTTTTGGTAAGTGATTTTGTTTTAGTTGATATTTCTAATATTGCTCTCAATGAGAGCTTTATAAACTTATTATCACTTGTGTAAGCTTATTACTGTTTAGTATATAACAATTATTATTGAGGCTTACTTGTACTAATTGTATAATTTATTATAAATTACATACATACATACACACACACACACACATCTATCTATCTATCTATCTATCTATCTAATCATTTAATCGTGTAAAATTTACTATAAAATAAACATTATTGTGTAACTTATATATAATATAATAAAGAAATCATAGCTTTCCGTGAGGGAGCTTTTAATACTCTTGGTTTTGTTCTACTTTTTATGTTTCACAAATTTTACAATTTCTGCATAATTAAGTTTTAGACATGTAAACAAAAGGCATTCTGGGAGATGTTCAATGATGTTGTGGTGGTCAATGGAACCAGAAGTCCACCTCTAAAAGATCCATCACATAAACTTATTACATAAAATGGGTACCATATGTGCAAAATATATAGCAACATAAATAAATATATATATATATATATATATATGTATATATATATATATATATATATATATATATATATATATATATATATATATATATATATATAGAGAGAGAGAGAGAGAGAGAGATAACATTTCATTATGTAAAATTTACCACATTTGACTACAAGCATTAATAAAATCATAGAGGCTTTGTACTTGGGTAACTTCTTATTATAAATTAATTATAGTTTAAAATTCACTAGATTTAAACATTTAAATCCTTAAAATCAAAAAAACAATATTTGCCTGCAGCAATGAAAATTATCTGCCAACATAGTGAAACCATTTTTCTCTACAAACTGAGTTTAAATGATAAAAAAAAACTTATATAACCTAAGAATATGTTACTTAAACCACATTTAGACTTGATTTAAGATCATTTCTCTCGTGTTTGCGTTGGTCCCATCAGGACAGGCAGGTCTGCATCCGTCTTTGAAATGAGGACTTCAAGCACTGTGGACTGACTTGCTGACTGTCTGATGGGATCCAGTCTTCACTGACCATCCTCAGCCACTTGAGGACCAGCTATTTAGCTTATACAGTGATATACCAGCATCATGCTTACTGAATGTCCACATCCAATCACAAATTCCAACCCTCTATACTGAGGTCTTTCCCATCAGTCTCAACGTAGACCACTCTGATCACTGTTTCTGTTTGAGGAGTCTCTGTGACGGAAGCTTTTCATCCTCTTTCAAAGTCACTTGAGTGCAGAACGAGCCGGCTTGGTATTTGTTCACAAGCCACAGAGAATTGGATGAGTTAGTTGCTCAAATGAACGTAGTACATCTGTCCAGAAGCATCAGGACTAAGTTAGTTTCTCGACCCATTCAGGTTTTTCCTTTAATGTGTCCCCTGTCATTACTGTGAACATCTTCTGGGCCATTTTGCCCACCGATAATTAAAATAAGCTCATGCAACAGATGAAATCACACAGCAGCTTTACAGAACATCCAGGTCTGAGTCCTCAATCAGCAAGCCGAGTAGAAACTATCTTAGAGCAAGAGTAAGAACCTTGAGAGGAACAAGCCTCAAACAGAGGAACCCATCCCCCTCTGGTCCAGACCGGGTAGCAAAACAAGCACACACACAATAAGAATAGCCATCTTTGGAGGTGGCACTAAGTTAAGAGACTTCAACTTTGCAACACAGAGGACGGCAAAGCTCGTACTAACACATTCGCGGCTCTTCCATGCAGACGTATGATGAGAAAGCATCAGGGGTCAATCAGGTTACAGATCGAATGACTTGTCTGATATGACGACTATGACAACTCAGCAGAACTCATACTGCTTATGCTCCGAGCCACGCGGGGAGAAAAACACACCGTGAAGAGAAGGTTATGGGGACGGATGGCTACTGACATTCAGACTAATGCAAGGACAATGAGGCGTTATTGTTGTGCAGTCACTGTTTAGCAGTCCCCGCAAAAATATGCCATGTGGACATTTGGACACAGGACACAGTTTAAAGTGAAATAGTAAGGTATAGAACATACATATATATATATATATATATATATATATATATATATATATATATATATATATATATATATATATATATATATATATACATATATACACAAACACAGTATATATATATATATATATATATATATATATATATATATATATATATATATATATATATATATATATATACAGGAATACTTTCTGTTTGTTTTACTTTATGTTTCACACATGTTATCATTTCTGCATAATTGAGTTTTAAGATGTAAACAAAAGGCATTCTGGGAGATTTTTTGATGTTCAGCGCAACAAGAACTATGATTTACAATTTGTTTACAGTGGTGTTAAATGGAACCAGACGTTCACCTCTAAAACTCTCTTATAGAAAGTTTTTACATAATACACGCCGCCTGATATCTGAGAGCACTGTGAAATGATTTTACTCTAATACACATTTATGGTGAAGGGATACATGCAGGACGATGTGAGGCAAAACAGTCCCTAATATTTTGTCTCTGGCGATTTTTTTGGTTCTCCATCCGGTCAATATGACAGCTGCCCTTTATATTGTGTAAATATATGAGGAATGGACCAATAAGAAAGCTGCAAAAATGGCTTGGATAATTTTGGTTCCATAGACTTACAGTGAAATACATACATGAGTGTGAAGTCCAGGACCACAAGACTCACAAACAGTTTCTACTCACAGGCCATCAGGCTTCTGAACACCTCACGCACTACCTCTCTAACCTCTCCTATCTGAACTGGTTTAACTGGTCTGACTTTAACTGAACCTTACACTCACTGTACTGCTGTTTACATACAATACTGTTTACATTCACTACTCACACAAAACATTACTGTTTACATTTGTTACTCGCACTTTATGGCTGTTGCTCTTCATACTTGCACAAAAAAGCAAACGCAACTTTTATTTTGAATTTTTTAACTATATAAAAAAAACAACTTTTAGATACTTATATTATTATACTTTATATATTTTGTATATTTTTTATTTCTTTTTTTGTTATCTTTATCTATTGGTGAATGGAGGAGCAGCAAAGTAAGAATTTTATTGTACAGTGTAACTGTCTGTTCTGCTGTGCATATAACAATAAAACTCTTGAATCTTGAATACACACACACACACACACATATATATATATATATATATATATATATATAGTCGCTGTCTAATGTCGATTTAGGGATTTCTACATTATTTGACCACGACAATGGTTGTTTATATTGTGTGAAAATTTCATGAGGAATGGACCAAAAATTCTGGTTCCAATGACTTACATTGAAAGTAAAGTAGGTTTTTGTTCTCCCCTGTAAAGTTGCAATTTCAGAGATCTATATATATATATTTGGTTTTTTTTTTACCATTTTATTATTTGATTATAGCATACAAAATCTCAAGCGGACACATAAAGGTCAACTAAACTAGATAGTAAGTAAAATGGCTATATTTTATATCACCACTGAAAGTAAGTTAAGAAATAATGGCTATGTTCACATTTTAATCATCAAATTACTCAGAAAGATACAGCACAAGAGTGACCTTACACAGGCTTTAATAGATCAAACAGCAAGTACTTGCAGAAGTACCACTAACACAGTGATTCAATAATTCATTTATTCAATTCTTTTCATCTTATAAGAAACAAAACATGTAAAACAATGAAATTAACTTGTTCGGCACTATCTTACTGCTCCTGTGAGTGTATTTCTATGTGTCGTCTCAGAAGAACACAGGTAACTGAAGTAAGCTCAGCTAATCAAGCTAATAGTAGCACTTGGTGTTGAAATTCAATGCGTTTATGGTCCTGACAGAAGTGCTTCAACGTTATTGAGTCCTCAAATAATCTGTCATTCAACACCAAATTCCAACAAGCATCCAGACTTGGAATCAGTAAACCAATCAGCATGCACATTCCAAAATCTACACCGCTGATTGGCTGGCTAATTAACCTTCCATATGCCTGTCATTACTGTCAGTATATTGTCTGGTCAGTAAATATACCAACTTTCAGCACCTTTTGCTTATTTCTGGATTAAATCACACTTAAATTAAGTTAGCAAAAAAATATCTCATTTAAAAACTCACAGTATTAGCTCTTAGCTGTAGGTAAAACATAAACAGTAATTATGTTAACTAATTTCAGTTAATTGGCCCATATCGTATCACCAAAAGTCTTTTTTTTTTTTTTTTGGAATAAAAGGATTTTGATGCTGTATGTAAACCACCTTTTAATAAAGATTTTCTTCCCAGTTCATAAAGTCCATATGTAACAACTAAGATGCAAAAACAAGCCTGTTCTAAAATCCTTGTATTTGTGATGTCACATATAAACAGGGGGTGTTTAAGCATTGACTTGAATCAGGCACGACGCCTGTCAGCCAATCAGAACAATATATATATATATATATATATATATATATATATATATATATATATATATATATATATATATATATATATATATATATATATATATATACATACACACACACACACACACATACATACACAGATATATATATATATATATATATATATATATATATATATATATATATATATATATAGGCACAGTAAGAAAAACAGCCTGTTTTAAGAGATAACGCGATAACTCTATTAAAAACTCCATCAAATGAAACCTGGGTGAGCTGTATAGGAGGCTCTGCAGACGTGGACGGAGAGGGAATCAAACACAGCAGCTCTGCTTCAGGGTCAGTGTTTACCATTTGTATTCCACTGATGTGGCCAGGAAGGGTCTGATCCCGGACCTGTCTTTTACATATGGGCTCAGGAGAGTGAGTCAGCACAGGAAGTGATCTCCATCCTCCGCCTGCTGTGTGGCCAAGAGTGAAGACTTCACACAAAGACGAGCTTTGTGTGGGGGCTCCCAGTCCCCCTCTCTTTCTCGGCACTAATCTGCTGTTAATAAGGAGCTCCGCTCAGCCAGCGAGCTGGGAGGAGCCACGTGGGCCTGTGAGGTCATCTCCATTGCAAGGAGCGTGCAGTTTTACATCGCAACAGCAGCCTGACGTGAATTCATCGTTCCACCTATTCAGCCTACAGCGAGTTTAGCATCGCCCATGTACACTGAAGTTATGAGGAGTGTTTCAAGCCTGAGGCATAATATAAGGCAGCCAATCAGAACAGAGGACATTAAAGTTTTGCCAGTTCTAAGCCTAGTGAAGGGGGTAATTCAGAGTAACACACTCCAAAGTAATGTATTTAAGATCTCTGTTGCATACAAATGATGTGAGGACGTCTGAACAACCAGCACAGACTTACTCTGGTGAAGTTCCCTTCGAAACTGTGAATGTCCAGCTGAGGCTTCTGAGCGAAGACATATGCACTGATGGAAAACAAATCCTGCAGGAAAAAAGAAGATGAAATGAACACACGCACATATACCACAGGACTGTGTATTGGCAAGAACCTGGTGATATGATACAGATCACAATAAAGGGAGTACAAATCAATACATTGTGATATATTGCTATTTTTTTATTTAGCTTTAGGAAAACGGTCATATGCACAGGTTTACATAGGTTCCATAAGTTGCAATACGTTTGCATAGGTTTGTGCTGAGCCCTTGTACTACTTGTTTATATTGGAGTGGAAGAGTCTAATGGCTGAAGACTGATTACAACACTGCTATCTAGAGATCAGGGACTTAAACACAACACAGATTATGCCATTCATTATATTAACCAATTAATTAAAAATCAATACTATTATAATAACATACTACTGCGATGTTTTTAGTGCAGAGGAAACTTGTTCTGTGAGTAAACAATAATCCACTAAACTTATGCTTGTCTGCAGGAGGTGCTGTGGTGTACATGATTTAACTGGCTGATTTACAGAAATTAGTTTCTTTGTAATTTTACATCACGGTTAAAACTAAAACGAAACATGTGCAAACAAATTATTAATGAAAAAAATAATATAACTTAGTATAAATAGTATAACTTGTAAACAGAAAGATTCAGAGTGTGTTTAGTTTAAAATGGTTTAGATATTATTTTCTATCAAAACCACCAGGGAACCTACATGTATCGTCTGAGTGCTTATGGAATGTTGATGATCATAAAATTGTCTTAAATCTAAATTTAAATTTTGGTTTTTTTGGTGTTTTTTTTTTTGGGGGGGGGGGTACGTTGGCAAAATTATCTTTTAAAATAGAATACAAATTTTACTTAAGAAATTTAAATCAACACAAGTAATAAATGTCTAGAAACAAGTGAATTCATGTTCTAAGAGGATATTTTATATTGTTTTATACAGTTGTTGATATATTATATTGTTTTATACTGTTATTTGGCTTAAAGGTACCACATGCAAAAAGCTTTGCTGTCATCATAAATTTAGTTAATTTGTTCAAAATATGAACTAAAAATGTGTTAATTTAAACAGTAATCTAAAATATAATATAAGTTATAAACATTATTTATTTATTCATATATGAATCTACTTCTGAGTTTATATAGAATGTTGATGATGGTAAATTTGGCATAAATCTAAAGCAATATATTATTTTGGAAGGTTTTGTTGCCCCACATGTACCCCTCAGCCTTGAGATATATACATATATGTATATATATATACACTGGTCTAAACATACAATATTTCTCATTTTAAGATGTTTTTGTCCAAACATTGTATAAAACTCATTTGTTTAAAGTAGTTTTATAGTTGTTTTAAGTACAATTATAATGGCAGATAATTTTAGTAGTTTTAAGCAAATTTCTTAAAATAAGCTAAATTATGTGCCAATATAATTAGAATTTACTTACTAAATTCAATCAACACGTAACAAATGTCTGGAAACAAGTTAATTTATATTATAATGGGAGATATTAAGATACTGTTATTTGCCAAGTACATTTTTGGCCACATGCAATAAGTTAGTGCTTCGTTGTTATAACAACTTGAGTTGATTTGTTCAAAATATTTACCAAAAATGTGGTAAAAACTAAACTACTTTAATGACCAGACCAGACTGTCTGAGCACGACTAGCACAGTCTATGTTTCAGGGAAAGTGCCTGTGCAGCACCTCAGGACCGCCGTCATACAATAACAGATGGAGAAGCCCAAACGAGGTCGTATCTGAACTCATATTTTTCAGCTTCGCCGTCTCGAGAGTTCTGCTGGAAACAGAGCTGGAGAGCAGACGGCCGTCGCTCATCTGGGTGTTAGCACGGCGGGTGAATCAGAACAGCCGAAAAGGCGCCTCAGGTCGCCGTCACTGTCGCTCGCCGTGGTAACTCTATCGCGGCGGCCCACGCGCTCTTCCTCCATCGGACGCTCACCTTGTCAGGCTCATGTTTGATATCAGCGTGGATCTGATTCGCAGGCCGGAGCGTTTGTTACACACGGGCCGGTAACTCTAGCCGAAGAGACAACCGGAATCTGTCAAAGCGACTGTCTCCTCCGTACCATCCGGGTGGAGATGACACCTGCCCAGAGCACGAGTTCAGATTTGTATTTGTCTTTCCGAAACCACTTAATGTGATCACAGAATTAAAATTTCAGCAACTCATTGAATGATTGCTGCGCTGAACGGCCAGATAGGGTTCCCTGTGGCCTTGACAGTTAAATATTCTAAAGCTGGACGTCGCTGGACGTCGCTTTTCTGCTTTGACACAGTAACCGATGCTTAGAGCTTTTTTTAAAAGAGAACTTGATTTAAAATTAGCTTTAGCCGCCTATGCTTTATGTAGCAGATCCTAAGAAACACTAAACAGATCTCAGATCAGTCCTGTTTTAAAAGAGCTGCACTGACTACCTGTATCTTTTAGACCAGACTTTAAACTTCTGTACTCGTCTATAAACTCTAAATAATCTAGAACCTGCTACATCACAGAACGTCTCTCTGTTTATGTTCCAGCTGCTGATCTTAGATCTGCAGATACTGACCTTCTGTACAAACACCTCCAGTAACATACAGAGAACCTGGAGACACTCTTTCAGCTCTTCTGCTTCTAAACTGTGGAGCTCAGTTCAGCTTCTGTTAGACACTAGTGGTGTGCCATATCGTATCCTACACAATAATATCGCCAACATTTTTGAATATGGTAAATGATATTATAGCCTGAAATATCATACCAAATCACCCATCACTAATTATCACATCAGGTACTACTTTTTACTGTTTTTAGAAAAGCAAAATTAACATTTTTCTCATTTCCCATTATATATCTACTAGAAACAGATTTTATCCAGTATCATTCACTTTACTTCAGTCCTGGATATATGGAGATATTTGGAGTGTATTATTTAGTATCGGTTCATTCTGGATCATTGACTTCTGTTACAATCTGATGAATTCTTGTATTTTTTTAATATCTCAGTTAGGGGTGTGCCATATCATATCATATGCAATATTAAAATTTTATTTTTTTATTTTGTTGCAGTAGTTTATTCTTGAAATATTTTTATTTAATTTAATGTTATGTCATATCGCCAAGAGTATCGTTACTGCAAAAATACCATGAAATATCGTGATATTATTGTAGGGCCATATCGCCCACCCCTATTAGACAGTCAAGCTCAGAGTCACTTTTACTACAGGTTCAATAACATCTCTCTAACTTAGAGTTTAACTCAAACTTTAACACTGTCATACCATATACCATAAACAAGTTGAACTTTGTTTTTGTCTATTTAAGTTTTTTATTACTGATAAGAAAAGTATCATCATAAGTAACTAGTATGGATTTCTTAAAATGCACTCTAGAAAGAAACACTACACTATCACGCATTAAGCACCAACAGGTATTGTGCAATTTGTATTTCTACTGAACACTGATATGAATTTGTGTTTGTGTATTTTTTTATGTATACCTTTGTGACTCTCAGCAATAAATAAATGTAAAAGTGTTAGACTGTCTGATCATCTAAAACCTGCTAAACATGGGAGTATTTGTCCACTTCATTAGTCTAATGCTATTCCATGTGGTATTTAAGAGGAATTTCTGCTAAATGGATGCATCATAAAAAAGTTAAAATGCAAACAAAGTCATTGGAAAGTAAAATGAATCCTACATTTATTCAACATTTCTAATTTTGAGGTTAAAAATAGTTTATTTAACTTTTCTAGCCATTTCATACTTGTTTTAATTCATTTCATCTACTGAAACGTGTGAAAATGTACTATAATTTTTATTGATTTCTTAAAACAAGAACAATATCTGCCAACAGAACTAGACAATCTTACTTCTGTGTTTTTCCGTCATTGTACGTACTAAGCTAAATTTCCTTATAATATTAGATTAATCTAATAATAAGAAATATCACATAAAATGCTGCTGGAAAGTTTGTGAACCCTTTATCCTTTTTCTACAGAGCCTGGTTCCAAAACTACTTCTGGACCAGTAAAACTGTTTTAGAGTCAAAATTACACTGCAAAACAAATATATTTTGGAAAGTAAAAATTATCTTAAATGTATTAAATTGTTTTCTAATATTTCTTTTTTTTTGAGGTAAAGAATATTATCCTTAAAGTTCAAATGTTTTATGTCTTATTTCTAGATATATGACACTTGTTTTAAGTGATTCTATCTAGTGAAATGTGTGGAACTGCACAGTAATACTGACTGTTTAAATTATTTCTTAAAACAACAAAAATATCTGCCAATAGGACTAGACAATCTTACTTCTACAAGTTCTACAATAATTGGATGTAGTAAGTTACATTTCCTTATAATATTAGAATAATCTAATACTGAGAAATATCATATACAATGCTGCTTGAAAGTTTCTCAACCTGGAAGAGGTTCAATCAATATTATAGTTATTAATAACAAACAAGCACACAAGGTGTAGGCTGTGAAGGTGATGTGTGGACCAGTGCTGTGGGTTAAAAACACATACCCCTAATGCAGGCAGCCTCTGAGTGCAAGCTACAGCAACCTTCAGCTTCCAATCAGTTTCTCCATCCAGCTGGTCTGTTCTGATAAAGCATGAGCCTGAAAAACATAGCAGACAAACATTCTTCCCTTTAATACATTTCCTCCTGTTTTCTCTTCACTTCAGCAAAGACTCCACTCTAAAGTCAAAACCCAGTCAAGCCATGAGCAGAGAATGGCACTTACAACGTCCAATGAAAAACAAGAACCTCCTTACTTTTAATGTGAGTCAATAGAAGTTATTTTGGGGTGTTTCTTTTGGTCCATTCATCTAACCATGTTTTTCTCAGACATTGTAAACAGCAGCTGCTGTGTTCAAATTAAATGAGAAAATGAAAATCGACAATCGACCCAAGACCGCGTGGACTATAACCAAAATCCTGACGAGGCTAAAGAGCAGGGAACAGACAGACAAGGGCAAAGGACACGGTATATAGATCCCTTAAGGACTCGACTTTAGCCTCGATATAACAGGCAAGTGATCAATAATCACTCACAGGCCTTTCAGTTCTTAGAGACAATGTCACACAGAAGCGAAGAGAAGAGCTTTATAATGAGCCACAGAACATAAATAAGAAAAACTGGCAGCTGTTCACAGAAAACTTTAAAAATCAAATTAACGATCACAAAGCGAGTCTAGAGCAGGTCAGCGTGTCTAGAGGAAATCAGGTCCTGTCATGCAGCATGAGTAGACTGAGGTTCTATTAAATATGTGACTCTTTTAAACCCGCTCATATCAGAAAACTCTCCTCATATAAGCTCATTTAGCAAAGTTTAGTGTTTTAGTCTTTAATTCAGCTACTGACTGTACATGCAAAAATACCCCATGTCTATATATATATATATATATATATATATATATATATATATATATATATATATATATATATATATATATATATATATATATTAGGGGTGTAAAAAAATATCCAAAATATTGAATATCGGGATATTATATTTCATAATACTGTATTGATTCTCAAAAACACAGTATTGATACACAGATTCCTGACAGACAATGAATCGTGTGTTGTGTTTAAACCTCTGACCACTAGATGACAGTGTTGTAATCCATTTTCAACTCCACTACAACATCAACAAGCAGCACAAGGGCGCAATGCTATTGTAAGCATTGGCAAACCTGTTCATACAGTGGTGTGTATAAAAAAATTTGTTTATTCATTTTTTTAAGTAATGACATTTTAATTTTTATTTCCATTTTTTCTCCTCATGTATCAAACTCTGCAAATAACCACAAACTGCAGCCAAATGCCATGTTTAAATTTGTTCTCTGTAAAAGTTCTGCTATAAATAACATTTAATTAGACCAGCCATGGTCTGACTCTTACACTACAACGATACTACAACAAGACTACATCTTCCTTTCTTTCTTTCTTTCTTTCTTTCTTTCACAAGGCCAAGAAAAATCCCCCTGTTCATGACATCCATGCAAGCTGTGAAACACTTTTCTTTTTTTTTGGTCTGTTCCAAATGATCACACCAAATAAAACAGGATGTTGATGCATCTCACATACCATGAAAGTTCATCTGGTTCATTGAAGTATCATATCTAAATATTCACAATTTACTTTTTCATTCCCGAATATTGTCCTGATATGAAATATTGCTCTCTGTCGACCTACAGACTGATTAAATATGTAAACAGACGATATCAGAGTTCTCATAACAGAGACCTGAACTTACCAGTCTTCTCTGACGTTCTCAGAAAGATCATATCAGCAGGAACTCTCTGATTCTGTGCAACACAATCACAAAACACAGAGCATTAACGATACTTCACTCAGTAGTTTAACTGATTCAATCAAAACATAGAGCATTAACGATACTTCACTCAGTAGTTTAACAGATTCAATCAAAACACAGAGCATTAACGATACTTCACTCAGTAGTTTAACTGATTCAATCAAAACACAGAGCATTAACGATACTTCACTCAGTAGTTTAACTGATTCAATCAAAACACAGAGCATTAACGATAATTCACTCAGTAGTTTAACTGATTCAATCAAAACACAGAGCATTAACGATACTTCACTCAGTAGTTTAACTGATTCAATCAAAACACAGAGCATTAACGATACTTCACTCAGTAGTTTAACTGATTCAATCAAAACACAGAGCATTAACGATACTTCACTCAGTAGATTAACTGATTCAATCAAAACACAGAGCATTAACGATACTTCACTCAGTAGTTTAACTGATTCAATCAAAACACAGAGCATTAACGATACTTCACTCAGTAGTTTAACTGATTCAATCAAAACACAGAGCATTAACGATACTTCACTCAGTAGTTTAACTGATTCAATCAAAACACAGAGCATTAACGATACTTCACTCAGTAGTTTAACTGATTCAATCAAAACACAGAGCATTAACGATACTTCACTCAGTAGTTTAACTGATTCAATCAAAACACAGAGCATTAACGATACTTCACTCAGTAGTTTAACTGATTCAATCAAAACACAGAGCATTAACGATACTTTACTCAGTAGTTTAACTGATTCAATCAAAACACAGAGCATTAACGATACTTCACTCAGTAGATTAACTGATTCAATCAAAACACAGAGCATTAACGATACTTCACTCAGTAGTTTAACTGATTCAATCAAAACACAGAGCATTAACGATACTTCACTCAGTAGTTTAACTGATTCAATCAAAACACAGAGCATTAACGATACTTCACTCAGTAGTTTAACTGATTCAATCAAAACACAGAGCATTAACGATACTTCACTCAGTAGTTTAACAGATTCAATCAAAACATAGAGCATTAACGATACTTTACTCAGTAGTTTAACTGATTCAATCAAAACACAGAGCATTAACGATACTTCACTCAGTAGTTTAACTGATTCAATCAAAACACAGAGCATTAACGATACTTCACTCAGTAGTTTAACTGATTCAATCAAAACACAGAGCATTAACGATACTTCACTCAGTAGTTTAACAGATTCAATCAAAACACAGAGCATTAACGATACTTCACTCAATAGTTTAACTGATTCAATCAAAACACAGAGCATTAACGATACTTCACTCAGTAGTTTAACTGATTCAATCAAAACACAGAGCATTAACGATACTTCACTCAGTAGTTTAACTGATTCAATCAAAACACAGAGCATTAACGATACTTCACTCAGTAGATTAACTGATTCAATCAAAACACAGAGCATTAACGATACTTCACTCAGTAGTTTAACTGATTCAATCAAAACACAGAGCATTAACGATACTTCACTCAGTAGTTTAACTGATTCAATCAAAACACAGAGCATTAACGATACTTCACTCAGTAGTTTAACTGATTAAATCAAAACACAGAGCATTAACGATACTTCACTCAGTAGTTTAACTGATTCAATCAAAACACAGAGCATTAACGATACTTCACTCAGTAGTTTAACTGATTCAATCAAAACACAGAGCATTAACGATACTTCACTCAGTAGTTTAACTGATTCAATCAAAACAACAAGCATTAACGATACTTCACTCAGTAGTTTAACTGATTCAACCAAAACACAGAGCATTAACGATACTTTACTCAGTAGTTTAACTGATTCAATCAAAACACAGAGCATTAACGATACTTCACTCAGTAGTTTAACTGATTCAATCAAAACATAGAGCATTAACGATACTTCACTCAGTAGTTTAACTGATTCAATCAAAACACAGAGCATTAACGATACTTCACTCAGTAGTTTAACCGATTCAATCAAAACACAGAGCATTAACGATACTTCACTCAGTAGTTTAACTGATTCAATCAAAACACAGAGCATTAACGATACTTCACTCAGTAGTTTAACTGATTCAATCAAAACATAGAGCATTAACGATACTTCACTCAGTAGTTTAACTGATTCAATCAAAACACAGAGCATTAACGATACTTCACTCAATAGTTTAACTGATTCAATCAAAACATAGAGCATTAACGATACTTCACTCAGTAGTTTAACTGATTCAATCAAAACACAGAGCATTAACGATACTTCACTCAGTAGTTTAACCGATTCAATCAAAACACAGAGCATTAACGATACTTCACTCAGTAGTTTAACTGATTCAATCAAAACACAGAGCATTAACGATACTTCACTCAGTAGTTTAACTGATTCAATCAAAACATAGAGCATTAACGATACTTCACTCAGTAGTTTAACTGATTCAATCAAAACACAGAGCATTAACGATACTTCACTCAGTAGTTTAACTGATTCAATCAAAACATAGAGCATTAACGATACTTCACTCAGTAGTTTAACTGATTCAATCAAAACACAGAGCATTAACGATACTTCACTCAGTAGTTTAACTGATTCAATCAAAACACAGAGCATTAACGATACTTCACTCAGTAGTTTAACTGATTCAATCAAAACACAGAGCATTAACGATACTTCACTCAGTAGTTTAACTGATTCAATCAAAACACAGAGCATTAACGATACTTCACTCAGTAGTTTAACTGATTCAATCAAAACACAGAGCATTAACGATACTTCACTCAGTAGTTTAACTGATTCAATCAAAACACAGAGCATTAACGATACTTCACTCAGTAGTTTAACTGATTCAATCAAAACACAGAGCATTAACGATACTTCACTCAGTAGTTTAACTGATTCAATCAAAACACAGAGCATTAACGACACTTCACTCAGTAGTTTAACTGATTCAATCAAAACACAGAGCATTAACGATACTTCACTCAGTAGTTTAACTGATTCAATCAAAACACAGAGCATTAACGATACTTCACTCAGTAGTTTAACTGATTCAATCAAAACACAGAGCATTAACGATACTTCACTCAGTAGTTTAACAGATTCAATCAAAACACAGAGCATTAACGATACTTCACTCAGTAGTTTAACTGATTCAATCAAAACACAGAGCATTAACGATACTTCACTCAGTAGTTTAACTGATTCAATCAAAACACAGAGCATTAACGATACTTTACTCAGTAGTTTAACTGATTCAATCAAAACACAGAGCATTAACGATACTTCACTCAGTAGTTTAACTGATTCAATCAAAACACAGAGCATTAACGATACTTCACTCAGTAGTTTAACTGATTCAATCAAAACACAGAGCATTAACGATACTTTACTCAGTAGTTTAACTGATTCAATCAAAACATAGTGTTTATTTATAGAGGCAGTAAATAAAGCAGCGTCTTCTCGTTAACTCAGCTTCACATCCTCATCTGCTGGTTTGGAGCCGCCTTTGAAGAATAATCATATATGACTCTCCATTTCTGCCTCAACAGTGACTCTTTGCCTCCCCTTTTCTTTACAGCACCGGTTTCTTTCTCTGACTTGCTTTATTCTCTGACTCTCCATTCCTGCTTCAACAGTCACTCTTCACCTCCACTTCTCTTTACAATATTTTTTTCTTTCTCTGACTCGCTTTACTCTCTGACTCTCCATTCCTGCCTCAACAGTCGTTCTTCACCTCCACTTCTCTTTACATTATTTTTTATTTTCTTTGACTCGCTTTACTCTCTGACTCTCCATTCCTGCCTCAACAGTCGTTCTTCACCTCCACTTCTCTTTATCTGACTCGCTTTATTCCCTGACTCTCCATTCCTGCTTCAACAGCCGTTCTTCACCTCCACTTCTCTTTATTCCCTGACTCTCCATTCCTGCTTCAACAGTCATTCTTCACCTCCACTTCTCTTTATCTGACTCTCTTTATTCCCTGACTCTCCAAAAGAAACAGTTTGGGTCCGCCTTGGACAACGTCTGTGTCGCGCCCCCCCCCCCCCCCCCAGTGATCCCTGCATTAGAGCGTTACAGTGATGTAATCTGGTGACGCCAGCAGCTCCACTGTTCTGGACTGGTTATACAGTGAACGGTGGTCCAGATGGTTTGTTTCTGGTGTTTCGTCCCAATTCCCTCCACTGTCTCCCTCACTGCTCCCTACGTAGTGACCATCGAGAAACTGTTTTAACATGTTCTTCATTTTTATACGGTCACTTAAGACAGATAAGTCGATCACGCGTGCATATCTGAACTTTCCAGGCTATACGTGCGGCATCGCGGCGCAGTAACAGAAGTCCTACTATAGCATAGGCGGCTGCTGAATAATTGAGCAAGGTCATGTGCCCCACAAGCAATTAAAGAGAAGCAGCCACCATCGGCGAGAAACATGATGCACAACAAAAAGAATGACAGGATTTCATGCGACAGATCACATGGCTTGACATTTAGCCCTATGCTGATAGCATGAACAAAGGGCAGGACAGAAACGGAGAAGGGTATGAAAACCTTTTCGACGATGATGAGGTCTCCAACTTGTATGTCTGAGCTCTTCACTTGGACTTTACCTGAAGAGGAGAGTCAGCAAAAAACAGATGATCAAACTCAAAAAAAGTTTTTCCTGGTAACACAGAAGTCCGGCATGTAGTATACAGTGCTATACAGTGCTATACAGTAATTATGGAATATATTGTGGCTGTCCAATGAAAAACAGGTATCTCCATTTTTGTCCAATGAAAAATCTCTTTTTTTTTTATTTTAAGTTTTCTACAGTTTTCTATCGTTTCAACACGGCAATAGTCATTTACATTGCGTGAAATTTTTATTTTATTATGACAAATGGACCAATAGAAGTGCTCCAAAATAGCTTGGAAAAAAATTCTGGTTCCATTGACTTCCATTGAAAGTAAAGTATGTTTTTGGTCTCTCCTGTTAAAGTTCCAATTTTGGAGATACTTCTTTTTCATTGGACAGCAACAATATGTATATCCACTTTTGGCTACTTTTATTTTTCTATATCAGTTGAACACGACAGCTGCTGTTTACATTCTGTATACATTTCATGATAAATTAACCAATAGAAATGCTCCAAAATCACTTGGAAAAAAAATCTGGTTCTATTGACTTCCATTGAAAGTGACAGTTTTTGTTCTTTCCTGTAAAAAGATTTATTTTGGAGATACATGTTTTTCTTTGGACAGTGACAATAGGCAATTATGATGATTAGCCTTATATAGTCAGCAGCATCTTAAAAATACAAAGCTATATAGAGGCAAGTACATGGCATATATTTAACTGAAACAAAGGCTACCGTATATCAATATACTGGGTATTAATTTGAATTTTCTATATCGGTTGAACGCGACAGCTGCTGTTTACATTCTGTATACATTTCATGATAAATGAACCAATAGAAATGCTCCAAAATCACTTGGAAAAAAAATCTGGTTCCACTGACGTACACTGAAAATTATTGTTTTTGATCTCTCCTGTAAAAAGTTGCTATTTTCTAGATATTTGTTTTTCTCTGGACAGCAATGATATGCAATTATGTTGATTAGCCTTATATAGTCAGCAGCATCTTAAAAATACAAAGCTATATAGAGTAAAGTATATGGCATATGTTTCACTGAAGCAAAGGCAACCATATATCAATATATTGGGTTTTTTTTCAATAAAACTGATTTCTTGGTTAAAAAAGTTTCTTGTCTACTGTCGCTGTCCAAAAAATCAAAAAACATCTTCACTTTTTTTTTTTTCCACGACTGTTTACATTCTGTATACATTTTATGATAAATGAACCACTAGAAATGCTCCAAAATCACTTGGAAAAAAAATCTGGTTCTACTGACTTCCATTGAAAGTGACTGTTTTTGTTCTTTCCTGTAAAAAGATGTTATTTTGGAGATTTTTCTTTGGACAGTGACAATAAGTCATTATGATGATCAGCCATATACCAGCAGTATCTTAAAAATACAAAGCTATACAGAGTAAATTGGGTATATATTGGGTATGAACAAGACAGCTGCTGTTTACATTCCATATACATTTCATGATCAATTAACCAATAAAAATGCTACAAAATCACAATTCTGGTTTCATCGACATCAATGATTCGGCAATTCTGATGTCGATGCCTTATATATTCAGCAATATTCAGATAGCTATAAAGTAGTAATTGGCATATGTTGCACTAAATATATCAGTTATCCAATAAAACCAGCTGATATTAAGTTGTTGTTGTTGTTTTTTTATCATCGCTGTCCAAAGAAAAATGCGCATCTCCAGCTGCATTATTTACATGCAACTTCTGTAGACACTGTGTAAAAAATGTCATGGTTAATGGACCAATAGAAATGCTCCAAAATAACCTGGGAGAAATTCTGGTTCCATTGACTTACATTGAAAGTAAAGTTTTTGTGCTCTCCTGTAAAATTGCTCTTTTAGAGATAAATGTTTTTATATCAACAGTGACAAGATATATAAAAGTTATATTAATAAAAACTTCAGTTTTAAAAGATTTGATAACTGACAACTTCATCAGTCATAAAAGCACTACTTAAAGGAGAAACGCTTTATCCTAGAAAAACTTACAGAGTGTTGGTGGTGATGGGAACCAGGCGTCCAATGAGGTGTCCTTTAAAGCTCAGTCACTTTACCTGATGCTTTCAAATACGATTTTAAGACAGTTTTAATAAGGTTTGGCCTAAAATGTATTTTTCTAAGCATGTTCAGACAAATGATCTGCAGAGAGTCTATATTCAACTAATAACACATAAAATCAACATTGTATATAAAAATTATTTTAAACATCTGCGTTCCCCTGGTTCCCATCACCACCACTGCATAGAAGTTAAAGCAATAGGTTAACTATTTTACATCCAGCCAGTCTGATTAAATGTTTACATTTCAAACGCTGAATTAGGCAGATACTTTGAACAATCAGTGGACTTCCCCTTTAACTAAACCTACTGGAGTCTGTTTGCTTATGGAGGTTTGGAGGCCATAACAAGTTCTACAACTACTATATATATATATATATATATATATATATATATATATATATATATATATATATATATATATATATATATATATATAAAACACAAAATTATATATACCAAATTTTAATTCATATCTAATTCTTACATAAAAATAAATAACACATTAATCAGAAATGTTCTGGAAGCTAAAAGCAATTTACACTGTTCCATCTTTCTGACTAGTCATGCACCAATCTATGACCGCAGTTTATGTCCAGTCGTGGAACGACACCCTCTCCAATGTTACATTTTTGCTCATTTCGAGGGCATGCTGGTGTCGGGTGACATGTCAAATGAAACTGTAGACAGTCGACATGGTGTTCTGTCTCTTTGCTCAGTGCCTGTCCAAGCAAACTCCTGTTCCACTGAGCTGTCTGTCTGACCGTAGAGTCCTACTGTCCAAACACGTCTCTCAATGACCATCACCCTCACAAGTTACACCATAAACCAGAGCTGAGAGAGCACGAGTCACTCTTAATTACGGGGAATCGATACATATGGGTCTGAGCGTACGTCGTTCGCCACGGCACAAACGGAAGCCAACATTCAGAACCAAAGCTGAACCGGACGTGTGCTATCTGGACATATCACTGGCATGTACAGTGCTGTGCGGAAGTCAGAGACCACCCAACAGTTACTTAATTTCCAGTCAGATGAGCCATTATTTACATTTCAGGAGATACTTTAGAGAAGTTTAGACAGAATAGAGAAAGAAAAATGATTACAAGCTACAAAGACAATGGGGCTCCTAACAACCACCTGGTGGACCCCACCAACAGTCCCCATCAGATATACAACACTTTAACCTTCTATCTTTAAAAGAGAGGAGAACATCAAGCTCCACTCTTGCTACAGATCTGAAAACATCCACATCTAACCATCTATCCTTCCACTGTGAGCAGACACCTCAACACTATCCGGGATCTGAAAGGATGTGTAGCTGTTCTAGAAGCTTCTCACTCAGAAAAGGAGATACACACACATCAAACAAAGAAGCTGCTCTTGGAGCAATGGACTGACCACCCCAGAGTCCAGAACCTCAACACCACTGCTAAGATTTCTAATGGAAGCAGATATGAAGGTAAACTGTGAACATACTTAACATCAGATATGGGGTCTGTCTCAAAACCTAGTGAGCATTGTAATTCATAGTATGCGCTCCCGACATGTAGACTGTCCCAATTCTTAGAATCCTCAGCCGCTAAGACAATCCCATGATGCACCGCAGGCTAATCTAGGAGCAGTGAAGTGGTTTTAAAATGTGAGTTATTTTGATTCTCTCTGGAGTTTTAATGTGTTTCTGATCATATAATCACACAAAACAGTATTTTATTATCAACTCTGTAACGAGTCCTTCACCATTTACACTTTATACTCCAGACATTAGCATTTATGCTAGCAGATTTTTAAGCCTCGGGATATTGTTTTGGATGCCGGCTGGTAGCTTAGCAACCAGCTAAACCACCGGTCGTGTGCTGCAGTGGGAACAAGCCGTGCCGCAGTCTCTCTCTAACTAGAGTGTCTCAGTAATCTGTTTTATGAGGAGAGATGAGGAGAGAACGCTGATACTTACACAGCTGCTACCTAGACAGCCTCCTTAGACACTCACTAGGGTTTGAGACACAGCCATTATCTTAGCTACTCCAGCGTTGAGTGCTTGATGGCCATTTCTGCTCAGTACTGAGATGGACCGATCAGCACTTTTCAGGTCGATTCCGATCGCCGATCACCTTCCAACGCGATCGGCCGATAGCCAATACCGATCGAGGGTGGGGCTATTAGTCATGAAACATGGTCTAAACTGGTTTATTACCATTTTTAACGAGCTCATGTGAAACAGCATAATATTGTTAGCAAAATTATCAGTAAATAAACAAAGTAAATCAAACAAATATCACCAATACTGCAATACTACTGCCGCAACAGTCAGTCTGTGGAAAATGAAAGGGTGTGTGTTTCCACCTAGTGGTTCAGACAGGAATTGCAAGGACCTGGCCGGAGGGGGTTTCAACGAAATGGCTGCTGTTTACATTCTGTATACATTTCATGATAAATTAACCAATAGAAATGCTCCAAAATCACTTGGAAAAAAAATCTGGTTCTATTGACTTCCATTGAAAGTGACAGTTTTTGTTCTTTCCTGTAAAAAGATTTATTTTGGAGATACATGTTTTTCTTTGGACAGTGACAATAGGCAATTATGATGATTAGCCTTATATAGTCAGCAGCATCTTAAAAATACAAAGCTATATAGAGGCAAGTACATGGCATATATTTAACTGAAACAAAGGCTACCGTATATCAATATACTGGGTATTAATTTGAATTTTCTATATCGGTTGAACGCGACAGCTGCTGTTTACATTCTGTATACATTTCATGATAAATGAACCAATAGAAATGCTCCAAAATCACTTGGAAAAAAAATCTGGTTCCACTGACGTACACTGAAAATTATTGTTTTTGATCTCTCCTGTAAAAAGTTGCTATTTTCTAGATATTTGTTTTTCTCTGGACAGCAATGATATGCAATTATGTTGATTAGCCTTATATAGTCAGCAGCATCTTAAAAATACAAAGCTATATAGAGTAAAGTATATGGCATATGTTTCACTGAAGCAAAGGCAACCATATATCAATATATTGGGTTTTTTTTCAATAAAACTGATTTCTTGGTTAAAAAAGTTTCTTGTCTACTGTCGCTGTCCAAAAAATCAAAAAACATCTTCACTTTTTTTTTTTCCACGACTGTTTACATTCTGTATACATTTTATGATAAATGAACCACTAGAAATGCTCCAAAATCACTTGGAAAAAAAATCTGGTTCTACTGACTTCCATTGAAAGTGACTGTTTTTGTTCTTTCCTGTAAAAAGATGTTATTTTGGAGATTTTTCTTTGGACAGTGACAATAAGTCATTATGATGATCAGCCATATACCAGCAGTATCTTAAAAATACAAAGCTATACAGAGTAAATTGGGTATATATTGGGTATGAACAAGACAGCTGCTGTTTACATTCCATATACATTTCATGATCAATTAACCAATAAAAATGCTACAAAATCACAATTCTGGTTTCATCGACATCAATGATTCGGCAATTCTGATGTCGATGCCTTATATATTCAGCAATATTCAGATAGCTATAAAGTAGTAATTGGCATATGTTGCACTAAATATATCAGTTATCCAATAAAACCAGCTGATATTAAGTTGTTGTTGTTGTTTTTTTATCATCGCTGTCCAAAGAAAAATGCGCATCTCCAGCTGCATTATTTACATGCAACTTCTGTAGACACTGTGTAAAAAATGTCATGGTTAATGGACCAATAGAAATGCTCCAAAATAACCTGGGAGAAATTCTGGTTCCATTGACTTACATTGAAAGTAAAGTTTTTGTGCTCTCCTGTAAAATTGCTCTTTTAGAGATAAATGTTTTTATATCAACAGTGACAAGATATATAAAAGTTATATTAATAAAAACTTCAGTTTTAAAAGATTTGATAACTGACAACTTCATCAGTCATAAAAGCACTACTTAAAGGAGAAACGCTTTATCCTAGAAAAACTTACAGAGTGTTGGTGGTGATGGGAACCAGGCGTCCAATGAGGTGTCCTTTAAAGCTCAGTCACTTTACCTGATGCTTTCAAATACGATTTTAAGACAGTTTTAATAAGGTTTGGCCTAAAATGTATTTTTCTAAGCATGTTCAGACAAATGATCTGCAGAGAGTCTATATTCAACTAATAACACATAAAATCAACATTGTATATAAAAATTATTTTAAACATCTGCGTTCCCCTGGTTCCCATCACCACCACTGCATAGAAGTTAAAGCAATAGGTTAACTATTTTACATCCAGCCAGTCTGATTAAATGTTTACATTTCAAACGCTGAATTAGGCAGATACTTTGAACAATCAGTGGACTTCCCCTTTAACTAAACCTACTGGAGTCTGTTTGCTTATGGAGGTTTGGAGGCCATAACAAGTTCTACAACTACTATATATATATATATATATATATATATATATATATATATATATATATATATATATATATATATATATATAAAACACAAAATTATATATACCAAATTTTAATTCATATCTAATTCTTACATAAAAATAAATAACACATTAATCAGAAATGTTCTGGAAGCTAAAAGCAATTTACACTGTTCCATCTTTCTGACTAGTCATGCACCAATCTATGACCGCAGTTTATGTCCAGTCGTGGAACGACACCCTCTCCAATGTTACATTTTTGCTCATTTCGAGGGCATGCTGGTGTCGGGTGACATGTCAAATGAAACTGTAGACAGTCGACATGGTGTTCTGTCTCTTTGCTCAGTGCCTGTCCAAGCAAACTCCTGTTCCACTGAGCTGTCTGTCTGACCGTAGAGTCCTACTGTCCAAACACGTCTCTCAATGACCATCACCCTCACAAGTTACACCATAAACCAGAGCTGAGAGAGCACGAGTCACTCTTAATTACGGGGAATCGATACATATGGGTCTGAGCGTACGTCGTTCGCCACGGCACAAACGGAAGCCAACATTCAGAACCAAAGCTGAACCGGACGTGTGCTATCTGGACATATCACTGGCATGTACAGTGCTGTGCGGAAGTCAGAGACCACCCAACAGTTACTTAATTTCCAGTCAGATGAGCCATTATTTACATTTCAGGAGATACTTTAGAGAAGTTTAGACAGAATAGAGAAAGAAAAATGATTACAAGCTACAAAGACAATGGGGCTCCTAACAACCACCTGGTGGACCCCACCAACAGTCCCCATCAGATATACAACACTTTAACCTTCTATCTTTAAAAGAGAGGAGAACATCAAGCTCCACTCTTGCTACAGATCTGAAAACATCCACATCTAACCATCTATCCTTCCACTGTGAGCAGACACCTCAACACTATCCGGGATCTGAAAGGATGTGTAGCTGTTCTAGAAGCTTCTCACTCAGAAAAGGAGATACACACACATCAAACAAAGAAGCTGCTCTTGGAGCAATGGACTGACCACCCCAGAGTCCAGAACCTCAACACCACTGCTAAGATTTCTAATGGAAGCAGATATGAAGGTAAACTGTGAACATACTTAACATCAGATATGGGGTCTGTCTCAAAACCTAGTGAGCATTGTAATTCATAGTATGCGCTCCCGACATGTAGACTGTCCCAATTCTTAGAATCCTCAGCCGCTAAGACAATCCCATGATGCACCGCAGGCTAATCTAGGAGCAGTGAAGTGGTTTTAAAATGTGAGTTATTTTGATTCTCTCTGGAGTTTTAATGTGTTTCTGATCATATAATCACACAAAACAGTATTTTATTATCAACTCTGTAACGAGTCCTTCACCATTTACACTTTATACTCCAGACATTAGCATTTATGCTAGCAGATTTTTAAGCCTCGGGATATTGTTTTGGATGCCGGCTGGTAGCTTAGCAACCAGCTAAACCACCGGTCGTGTGCTGCAGTGGGAACAAGCCGTGCCGCAGTCTCTCTCTAACTAGAGTGTCTCAGTAATCTGTTTTATGAGGAGAGATGAGGAGAGAACGCTGATACTTACACAGCTGCTACCTAGACAGCCTCCTTAGACACT
>CM038703.1:5181819-5224319 GCA_021613375.1 Megaleporinus macrocephalus
AAAGCAACCAGATTACAGGACAGGAAAATAAAAGTCCTATTTTAACAAGAAATCTGTCAAGATTTTAGGCTATCAAATAACATTTACATCAGAAAATACTAAACCATTTATTCAACGAACATCAATACATTCTTAAAAATAAAGCCATAATAAAATTGCACGAACGAGCCTGTGTACAATTGTTCAAAGCTGTGTTCGCTGGACATGTACAGGCTAGTGTCTTTCTGAGCTGCTCAATATTAGCTCATAGTGTCAAGACTGAAACAAAGTACTGAAACATTTCATAAAGTTTCTGAAAAGATGGAACGTTCAATTGTTCATATGTTCATAAACATAATTCCAATATACGTTCAGAAAAAGGATTTTAGTCTACAATTCAAGATCAGAGTTTTAAACTCTACATATACATACATACATACGTGTGTGTGTATATATATATATATATATATATATATATATATATATATATATATATATATATATAGTGACAAAAAGGCACCTACCACATGTGCGCTGTGTTTCACTGCAGCAAATAAAAGAAACAGGAACACTTTATTAATGTCCAGCACCTAAAGGGGATGTTGTGGATCTGCTTTAATTGTTCTATTAATTGTTATTAGCTTATCGGTTTCTATAATGAAACACAATCACAAATTACTGCAGTCTCTTTCTAACAGCTTGGTTCTCAATACTACACCGTTCAGGCCAAAGCTGGAACATTCCGGCTGCTTTCAAAGCACAAACTTAGGTACAGCTACAGGTGGGAGACGTAACATTGGGATATGTAAAGGGATTTTCATGGTACACAGTACAGACAAACAGGGGTTCATTAGTGCCACATTTAAAATTTGGTTATTATTTATTTATTTTATTATTAGTATCAATTTGCATAGCAGTATTAACAGTATTCTAACAATATACATAATATAAAATAAAATATTACATTTTAAATATACAGTGAAGCCATAAGTGACTGACATCTAATCAGCTATTATGGAGTTCTGGATGTTGCTGTTGCTTACAAGGTCTTTATAACTGGTCCAGTTTGGTCAGTGCAGTTTCTCAGTATTACTGACCATCATCTACTCAAACTACCTGTAATTTAGCCCAATAACTAAACTGTCCACTTTAAGGTACAGAACTGTTTCTATCTGCCTTTATACCCATATAGCCCCAGCTCAGGTGTGTTGCAGGTTGTGAGACAGGCTACCTTGCCAAAATACACAATGAGGAACAGCCAAAAACACTGTTACTGTCCAAAGAAAATCGTGCACCTCCATTTTTCTCAATTTTTTATTCTTTATCGGAACAACACAGCTGCTGTTTACATGGTGTGAAAATTTCATGCTAAATGGACCAACAGAAACAGCTTTTAAAAAACTCTTAACATTGACTAATTAAAAGTAATGAACGTTTTTGGCCTCTCCTGTAAAGTTACTATTTTGGAGATACTGGCTTTTCTATAAACAGTGACAAAGATAGTTAACTCTGCCTCACATATTAGTCACTGTGTTTGTTCCAAGCTAACTTGTTTAATTACAGTGAGCCTCGACCTAGCCTTAACTGTGCTAAACACCAGTTAAGAGAGTTCTTAAAATTTAGGATTTTTTATATTATACACATATATATATATATATATATATATATATATATAGTGATACTGGGAAACTGCATTGACCAATATGGCTTTACTGTATATTTAAAATTTTATATTTTATATTATGTATATATACTTACTGTTAGAAATAATGTTATACAAATTGATACTAATAATAAAATAAATAAATAATAACACAGTATGGGGACTTTCAATGCGCACTCTCAGCAGCCTGTACTAAAGCATAAAGTAGTGAGCACATGAAGTCGAGGCGTTCTGATTGTTGTTACTGTTTCCCCCAGTCAGTAGCTTACTCGATAACATCAGCTTGCGTAACGTTAAGACGCCAATTAAGATATTTTCGTAGATGATATATATCGCACACCCCTAATGGAGGTACACGCTTTTCTTCGAAGAGCGACAACATATTATTAACAATGTTGTGTTACCAGGTAACACAGAGCTTGTAACTGCCTTGCAGATGAATTAAACCAATCAGTAGCATCAAAACACTGTTTTCTGTATATGTGGCTTCACAAACATCACAAGTAACTGATATTCTGATGCACTCAACGAGGATATTCTGGCCTTCTAGGCCCAAAACACAGAAAATTAAATTACAGAAATATTTTTAGGTATTTCCCTCAAAATCATTCAGTCCTACTTATATTAACTGTGTATAAGCGTTAAGTCATACTAAGACAGTCAACCATAAAGCACAACTGATGTAAAAGAAAAGCTTGTTTGTTACTGTGACCATACATGATACAGCAGATGGAGCCCTACAGATTAAGACTACAATCCTATAAGAAGCAATCCTAGCATTCCAGATACATAATGCCTAGCTATATGCTTACAGCCTAAAGGGCAACTCCACCTAGTTTCCAGAAATTCCACATAACTTAACGGATGAGAAATGATTCAGAGTGGTTTGATGTGGCAAGTCAGAACTGCTCACAGTGGTGGCGAATGGAACCAGACATCCACCTCTAAAAGCTCCCCCACAGAAAGTTATTACATACTATAGTTACACATATCTGACGTTGTTTTGATTTACAGCCTTGTAATAATGATGCGACTTTAAGATACACTGCAATCATCAAACCATCATCGACATTCCTAATAATAAGATCAATTTTTACTTAATCTTACGTTTTACTTCATTCTTATATCTTGTTTTATTTTGTTGTATTATTTTCTTTCTTTTGTTATTTGATTTTATTTTAATGTTTTAATCAATAATTTTTTTAATCAATAATTTATTTTATAAAAACATATTTTTGTTATTATTATTTTATTAATATAATATTTTTTCCTTGAACTTGAATTTCTTAATATTTTATCTATGTTTTATCTAAATTTTTATCTACTTTTAGTATTATTATTATTATTGCTACAATTTCATTTCTATTATTTTATATTCACTGTTATTTTTACATTTCCTTTTAATGTGTATTAGCTACTTTCTTCAGTTGTTTTAATTTATAATGAATACATTTTGTTTTTATTTTCTTTATGTCAATCCATGTTCATGTAAATGCTCGGCTACACTGAAAATGAGGGTTGCCCCCTTAATGTACATCCAAGCTTAAATAAAGGTTGATTGATTGATTGATTGATTGATTGATATATAAAGCTCCACGGGTGTTTCAATGGTAGCAAACAAAATGTCTATCTTGGTGCTGTAGACATGGAGACGTCTGGTTCCCAACCATCCAACTATTTCATACCAGACCCACTAATTTATGTATTTATTTTATTAATTCGGTGGACTTCCCCTTTAGGTATAGCATGATCAGCATAAGACAGCTCTGCCAAGAAGGCAGGCAGACAACAACAACAGCAACAACAGATAGAAATGAACCTGAACCCAGTTCCACTTTAAAGGTGCACTATCATAGAAATGCAGCCACCAGTCCAACAAATACAGGAGGCCTGTAAGAAGAAAAGTGGGAGGGTGAACAAACTAGGCAGCTACGAGTACTGGGTCAACAACCAACATCTCCATCATCTCCTATATGACCACACTGGATGATTTCAACGAGCTTTAAATAAGATGTAGTGTTCTTTTTGCTCGGGTTTAGTAGTTTTAAGGAGGAAACCTGAAGGAACAGCGTCAGTGCTGATGACTAACAACTCATGTGACACTTTATGAAGCAGTCAGCAACCAGGAGATAAAGCTTTAGTGGGCGTGATGGTCGAATTCCACGTTCCACCTTAAATAGTGCAGCAGTTACATTATGGCGCCTGAGGCACTATTTAAGGTGGAACGTGAAATTCGACCAAGACGCCAACTTTAGCCTCTAAGCTGGCTAACTTGTACTGGAGTGACCAAAGTATCAACTAAAAGCAACTAAACGAGCACTTTAATGTCTCTACAACACTTAACTTTGCTTAAAACTGGATGTAAATCCTCTCTGACAGTTGTCAACAAGCCGGTGCAGAGAGAGAGCGAAAGCTAGCACCAGCGCTACCGTTAGCTTAGCCCGCTAGCCACAAACACAGGCTGCCGCGGCGGAAAAGCAACATTTTAAAGCCATTTGTCCCCAAACAGACCACCCAGAAAAGGTTACCGCATTCCGAAAAATGGCAAACTCTAACCTGGCAGCTCTCCCAGCATTATAATAAGCCGCTTTCCTGGAATTCTTCCGCACCGGATTCAGAGGGATGCTATCAGCCATCTTGGCTGCGATGTGTACGCGGTGACGTCACGCGAAGGTGCCGTTATAATCAATGGGAAAGGAAAGAGGGATAAAAAAATAATAAATAAATAATAAATAAATAAATAAATAAAAGTTGTTGGACTTTGTTGGATATTTATATATAGTAAAAGTCCACGCTTAAAAAAAAAAGTTGGTTGGAACCATTTGTTCTATGGGCTCAGTTGCATGCTTACACGGTTCCGTGCACGGAACAAAAAACATTTGTTGCTGTTAATGTTGTTTTCTGGTTTAAGATGTGTCAATGTGTTTTATGGTGTTGGGCCGTGGGGTAGTTAGGAAGGTGTTAGGGGTAGCGCAGCCAGTGGAAGCCAGCTGGGAAGTACAGTCACAGCATAGCCAGGGAACAGTGTACTGGCTCACTGGGGTCAGCATTAACAAAGTAGTGGACAGACAGCGTAGCATTGCTGATGTCATCGCCCCTGCTGGCACGGGACTTTACACATTGAGCTGTGAGGAGTTCTGCCACTCTTAGGAGAAGGACGCCCATGGAGTTCAGGGCAGGGTGCTCTGAGGAGCCTTTAGAGCAGGTGTGCAGCCCCGAGAGAGGACCATAGGCTCCCATGGCTTAGGAGATTTATCCAGAGTGTGTTGATGAAGGGGGCTTGTTGGCTACTGCCATGGGCCATGTTGTTGTAGGACATACAAAAGACTCACACATGCATCATACACATCATACACAGGACTCACACACACACATCATACACAGGATTCACACACACATCATACACAGGACTCACACACACATCATACACAGCACTCATACACACATCATACACAGGACTCACACACACATCATACACAGCACTCATACACACATCGTACACAGCACTCACACACACATCATACACAGGACTCACACACACATCATACACAGCACTCATACACACATCGTACAGAGCACTCACACACACATTATACACAGGACTCACACACACATTATACACAGCACTCATACACACATCGTACAGAGCACTCACACACACATTATACACAGCACTCATACACACATCGTACAGAGCACTCACACACACATTATTCACAGGACTCACACACACAAACAGGACTCACACACACATCAAAAACAGCACTCATACACACATCGTACACAGGACTCACACACACAAACAGGACTCACACACACATCAAAAACAGCACTCATACACACATCGTACACAGGACTCACACACACATCATACACAGCACTCACACACACATCGTACACAGCACTCACACACACATCATACGCAGGACTCACACACACATCATACACAGCACTCATACACACATCGTACACAGCACTCACACACACATTATACACAGGACTCACACACACAAACAGGACTCACACACACAGCACTCATACACACATCATACACAGCACTCACACACAAACAGGACTCACACACACATCAAAAACAGCACTCACACACACATTATACACAGCACTCATACACACATCGTACAGAGCACTCACACACACATTATACACAGCACTCATACACACATCGTACAGAGCACTCACACACACATTATACACAGGACTCACACACACAAACAGGACTCACACACACATCAAAAACAGCACTCATACACACATCGTACACAGGACTCACACACACATCATACACAGCACTCACACACACATCGTACACAGCACTCACACACACATCATACGCAGGACTCACACACACAAACAGGACTCACACACACAGCACTCATACACACATCATACACAGCACTCACACACAAACAGGACTCACACACACATTATACACAGCACTCATACACACACACATCATACACATCACTCACACACACATCATACACAGCACTCATACACACATCATACACAGCACTCATACACACATACATCATACACAGCACTCACACACACACACACACACATCATACACAGCACTCACACACACATCATACACAGGACGTACACACATATACACAGCACTCATACACACATCATACACAGCACTCATACACACACACATCATACACACATTATACACAGCACTCATACACACATCATACACAGCACTCACACAAACACATCATACACAGCACTCATACACACATCATACACAGCACTCACACAAACAGGACTCATATACACATCATACACATCATACATGGTACTTACACACACCTTATACACAGGACTTACACACACATCATACACAGCACTCACACACACATCATACATAGTACTCACACACATCATACATAGTACTCACACACATCATACATAGTACTCACACACATCATACACAGCACTCACACACATCATACACAGAACTTACACACATCATACACAGCACTTATACACACATCATACATAGTACTCACACACATCATGTATAGTACTCACACACACATCATACACAGCACTCACACACACACACATCATACACAGCACTCACACAAACACATCATACACAGCACTCACACACACATCATACACAGCACTCACACAAACAGGACTCATATACACATCATACACATCATACATGGTACTTACACACACCTTATACACAGGACTTACACACACATCATACACAGCACTCACACACACACACATCATACACAGCACTCACACACACACACATCATACACAGCACTCACACACACATCATACACAGCACTCACACACATCATACACAGAACTTACACACATCATACACAGCACTTATACACACATCATACACAGCACTCACACACATCATACACAGCACTCACACACATCATACACAGCACTCACACACACACATCATACACAGCACTCACACACATCATACACAGCACTCACACACATCATATACATGACTCACACACATCATACACAGCACACACACATCATACACAGCACACACACACACACATCATACAAAGCACACACACACACACATCATACATAGTACTCACACACATCATGTATAATACTCACACACACATCATACACAGCACTCACACACACACATCATACACAGCACACACACATCATACACAGCACCCACACACACATCATACACAGCACTCACACACATCATACACAGCACTCACACACACACACACACACATCATACACAGCACTCACACACACATCATACACAGTACTTACACACACACATCATACACAGCACTCACACACATCATACACAGCACTCACACACACATCATACACAGCACTCACACACACACATACACACATCATACACAGCACTCACACACATCATACACAGCACTCACACACACACACACACACACACACATCATACACAGCACTCACACACACATCATACACAGTACTCACACACACACCATACACAGAACTCTCACACACATCATACACCACACTCACATACACACACCATGCACAGCACACACACATCATCCACTGCACTCACACACACACATACACACATCATACACAGCACTCACACACATCATACACAGCACTCACACACACACACACACACACACACACACATCATACACAGCACTCACACACACATCATACACAGTACTCACACACACATCATACACAGCACTCACACACACATCATACACAGTACTCACACACACACCATACACAGAACTCTCACACACATCATACACAGAACTCTCACACACATCATACACCACACTCACATACACACACCATGCACAGCACACACACATCATCCACTGCACTCACACACATCATACACATCACTCACACACACATCATACATAGTACTTACACACACATCATACACACAACTCACACACATCATACACACATTATACACACATTATACACAGGACTGAAATGAATAGCGCTGGCAGGTTTTTCTTGCTGCCTGTTCAATAAAAGAGCATTGGTCAAGCAGTACAATGCAGTACAAGTCCTGATGCCACAATAGGCTGTTAATCCCCCGTAATACCTTAAATATAGTTAATGTTGGAACATTGCGGTGAGGATTTGATTGCACAAAATATTAATGAGGTTGCACTGTACTGATGTTGAATAAACAGTTCTGGATCAGTTTGGCTCTATCACTCCAGTAAATGCAGGGTCACCGCTCCATGGCCCACTGCTGGGGGGCTTTGTACCCCTCTAACTGACACTTGGTGCTGGGCATGGTGACCTTATCTGTGACTGTCTAGATATGTTTGGACACAAAGCAGTGCAGGTTGTTTGTGCATCGTTTGCTGTTGTACAAATGAGTATCTATATGGCAATAAGGTGACATCACAACAGAAGACACGAGAAGGTTCTCTGGTGGGTCTGATAGCAAATACAGTGTGTACATTTGTGTTGCAGACATGAAGACCCCTGGTTCCACTGTAAACACCATCATCACCACCACGGTAAACTTCATCTGAACCATTTCACACCAAAACCCCTTTCTGAATCCCTCTGTTTACTCTCCAAAAACGAATTCAAGCTAAACTTTTGAAAAGTTGGTGGAATTGCCCTTCAATAAGGCATGAAGCCACAGTTGCTTATTGAGGTGCAGCGTGATGTTAAATACTCTTGTTTTATTTATTTTTCTTTATAATAATAATTACAAATTACAAGTAAAGAAAAGCCCAAACTGATATTTAAGTGTTTCGCGTTCGATTGTTTGTCAAAATTTCAAACAGATAGTCTGAATATCGTCACTGCCCAAAGAAAAACTCGTATCTCCATTTTTGTTGATTTTTACTTCTCTGCACTATTCGAACACGACAGCTGCTGTTTACACTGTGTAAAGATTTTATGATGAACAGACCAATAGAAATGTTCCAAAATGGCTTGGAAAACTTTCTGGTTCCATTGACTTGCATTGAAAGTGAAGACAGTTTTTGTGCTCTCCTGTAAAGTTGCCGGTTTGGACAGTGACCATATGTTCAAATGTGTGGTGGAACTGCTTAGCTTAGCCACAAGCCTTTTTTTTTGCTTCAGTCTAAGAACAGGGCCTCCTTTATTGTCATAAAATCACATAGTATAGCTTCAGGATTGGGACATTATGAACACAACACTCGACTTTCGGTGGTAACTAGATAAAAAAGAAACATACTGTGAGAATAATTTGATTTAGACTTTCTTCCACATATAAAATCTACTACCTTCTCTAAGACTGTATTGGATACAAAGTTCAAATCAAAGGTACTACTTGCTAGTCGCAGTCTGGGTTACTGCTGGTGACCTGGTTGTCCTTCCTGCAGTTGTGTTTTGTCTGATTACTGAAGGAAAATTCAAATCAAATGTACCTTTAATTTCTCAGAAACCTGCCATCAAAAAGGGAAAGGGACTGAAAATCCTAAAATTTGAAACAGTTCAAGAAACATCTGTCCAAGGAGAATTCCACTGGCTCTTTTTGAATCCTGGCTTAATTTAATGGATAAAATATAAACAGTCATTCAGAGTCCGACCTGTTCACAGTGGTGGTGAATGGAACCGGACGTCCACCTGATGGTGAATAAAGCAGCTATATTTGTGTGGTAGGCATTAGAAGCCCTGGGTACCATCACCACCACTGTACAGAGGTTCTTCTACAACAACCCATTTACCACCGAGCCACTGTGAATGACTTTCTTCACAACAATTGAATTTTTCAGAAATTTTGAAAAATTCGGTGGGATTCCCCTTCAAGGACATACTGTAGAGTCCACGTCATCGTCCGTCTTTGCATATGAGAATAGTTCCGTCCTCTCCTGGACGTCAATTGATCCGGATCTCTTTATTGTCGTCGATCAGCATGGAAAAGTGCCGTCCGGTCCCGAGATCCACGCCGGCTTTGCCCAGGGCTGTGATTGGTGGGCCGCTGCCCGCGCTAGACTTGTCCATAGTCAGGGTCATGGTGGGAAGCTGAGGTACCCCGCCGTTCTGAATGACGGAGATTTCATTGTTCTTCATGGCTAAGCCGCTGCTGATGGCTGCGGCGTATCGACTCCAGAAGTTCTGATCCATGTTCATGGCCCTCGCCGCCAGGTCCTTCTGGAACACCTCGTTGAATTTCAGGGCTTCGCCGCCAAGAATGGCCAGCGGGTTCTCCACGGACAGACGCCTGCCTCTGCGCGCAGGAGTGTTATTCCACATGTGGGTGCCCATGTGCACCTGCAGGACGACAAGAACAGAGGACATGAGATGTAGGCTGAATCTGCTGCTCTACTGAACCAGGTCAGAACTGAAAGCACGTGAACTGAACTTAGACATTAGACTGAAGTCTTTCACTCTGAAAATGACTGAAAATTCCATTTGTTACTACCAAAGCAACCATACACCAATCAAACCTTAACATTTCAGTAAGGACTGTTTCAGTAGTGACTGTTTCAGTAGTGACTGTTTCAATAATTACTGTGTTAGTAATGACTGTTCGGCAATGACTGTTTCAGTAATGACTGTTTCAGTAGTGACTGTTTCAGTAATGACTGTTTCAGTAATGACTGTTTCAATAATTACTGTTTTAGTAATGATTGTTTCGGCAATGACTGTTTCAGTAGTGATTGTTTCAGTAATTACTGTTTCAGTAATGACTGTTTCAGTAATGACTGTTTCAATAATTACTGTTTTAGTAATGACTGTTTCGGCAATGACTGTTTCAGTAGTGACTGTTTCAGTAGTGACTGTTTCAGTAATTACTGTTTTGGCAATAACTGTTTCAGTAGAAACTGTTTTGGCACTGATTGTTTCAACAGTGCCTGCTTTGGTAGTGGTTGTTTCGGTAGTCACTGTTTCAGTAGTGATGGTTTTTAGTAGTAACTGTTTCAGTAGAGACTGTTTCAGTAGTAACTGTTTCAGTGGTGACCGAAAGGCAACGACTGTTTCAGTAGTACATGTTTCAGTAGAGACTTTTTTAGTAATAACTGTTTCAGTAGTGGCCAAAAGGCAATGACTGTTTCAGTAGTGACTGTTTCAGTAGAGACTGTTTGATAGTGTCTGTTTCAGTAGTGACTTTTTAGGTAGTTACTGTTTCAGTTGTGATGGTTTCAGTAGAAACTGTTTCAGTAGTGACTGTTTTGGTATAACTGTTTTAGTAGTGATGGTTTCAGTAGTAACTGTTTCAGTAGTGACTGTTTCGGTATAACTGTTTGAGTGGTGCCTGTTTCAGTAAAGACTGTTTCAGTAGTGACTGTTTCAGTAATGACTGTTTCAGGAATGACTCCTTCAGTAGTGACTGTTTTAGGGGCAACTGTTTCAGTAATGGCTGTTTCAGTAGTGACTGTTTGAGTAGTGCCTGTTTCAGTAAAGACTGATTTAGTAGTGACTGTTTCAGTAGTGACTGTTTTAGTAATGACTGTTTCAGGAGTGACTCCTTTAGTAGCGACTGTTTTAGTAGCAACTGTTTCAGTAATGACTGTTTCAGTAATGACTATTTCAGTAGTGACAGTTTCAGTAATCAATGTTACAGGAGTGACTGTTTCAGTAGTGACTGTTTCGGCAATGACTGTTTCAGTAGTGACTGTTTCAGAAAATACTGTTTCGGCAATGACTGTTTCAGTAGTGACTGTTTCGGCAATGACTGTATCAGTAGTCACAGTTTCAGTAGTGACTGTTTCGGCAATGACTGTTTCAGTAGTGACTGTTTCGGCAATGACTGTTTCAGTAGTGACAGTTTCAGTAGTGACTGTTTCAGTAGTGATTTTTTTAGTATGACACCCTATGAAAAATAGTCAAATGGTATGTAGGGCATTTAAACTAATGTGCGTAAAGGTATTGCTTGTTTCACCCCAGCTAAGTGAACGATTTGCTTGGCTATGAGTTTTCTTACCTTGAGGTTGCCCTTGGTTGTGAAAGCTCGCCCACAAATGGAGCAGGCGAAGGGCTTTTCTCCGGTGTGTGTGCGCTCATGGATCTGCAGGGCGCTTGCCGAAGAAAAGTTCTTGCCGCACACATTACAGTTGTGTTGTTTTGGTGTTCGGCGAGGTGGAGGGGTTCCAAGCAGTGAAGTTATGCCTGGGACCATTGCTTCAGAAGGGGAAGGTGATGATTGGATGGATCCAAAAGAAGGAAAGGACCCTTCTTTCACAGTGTATGGCCTACTCAAGCCTTCCATCTCCAGTTTAACAGAGGACCGAATGTGGTTTATATCCAGGTCAGAAGACCTCTGGGTGCCTCCTGAGAAAGCAAAGATGAAGCATATACTGAGTGTCAGCGTTCACCAAAACAAAGCAAAGGATTTGAGGATTTGAGGCTCAGAACTATCCATATAAGACTTAATGATCACAGACTTAGTTTGCAGTAGGTCCCAGAGTGAGATATTTTGGGTTCAAAGTTGGGAAAGCCGCCTTCTTCTGATGTATATTGAAGGTGGAATAAACCTTTTTAAAAACTACACCTTCTGATCTACATTAGACTTAACATTATATTTCTTTGTTAGCTGGTGAATGTAGAAGGATGCTGGAGATCTCACTGCAGTCATAGGACTGTAGTGACTGTCTTCAAAGCCTCTTTACAAGAGATAGAACAACATAAACTACTTTAATTAATTAGAAACATCCAAGGAATTATATTAATGCTGATTGGATGCCTATTGACCAGCGTCTAGGCTAGAAGTTGGGACTCGTTGACACCTCAGAGATTCCCAATGCAGTATCATGTATCATGTATGCTGGGTATTTTAGTGAGAGACTACTGATAAACATAAATAATGAAAACTAAACAAAGTCATGAAATCTGTTAAGTCTGGGTGGAATATGTTCAAGAGAATACTTTATAACACAACAAATAACACACTAAGCTCTAGTTTTAGGACTGCAAGCCACGTATAGTATTGTTCCCAGCTATTTCCTAAAGGACTGCGTCCATAACTCAAACACCATCTTACCATGCTCCTTGCTGAAACACTGTACATTGTAGGTGTTCTCTTTCTTGACCAAAGACTTGATCTGATCCAGGACTGCTCCATTCATCCCATTTGAGGCCGGGAAATCTAACAGTTCACATTTAATGGTAGCAGCCTTCTCCTGGTTATGCAAGGTGATGTTCAGCAAAGTTGGGGCATCATGATGTCCCTCAGGTTGACCTTTTGTAGGGGAGTGAGGTCTATGAATGAAGCTGGCTGTCTCTGGCATGATAGGACTCTGATTCTCAAGGTCTCCTAAGGTAGGGGAGCCATTAGCTGGGTGACTGTTGTCCAGAAGGCCACTCGTTACCGAACCGTGTCCAGTGAAATGGCCAAAACTGAGTGTTGACTCACCGACTGACGTCTTAAACTCGGTTACAGCAGGAGGTAGCGGCGAAAGCGGCGAAGAACTGTCTGAGAAAGAGTTCAGAGGGTTTTCGCCATTTTCTAAAATGTCCCCCTCCTCTTCACACGAAATATCATCGAGGCCATCGTCCTTGTCGTTCACGCTGTCAAAGCTCTCGTCGAAGGCCAAGTCCATTTCCTTCTCCTGGACTGCGTCTGTGGGCAGAGTCGGGAGGTTGTTGGGAATCTGTCCACCCATGTGCATGCGAATGTGCTGCTGCAGCACGACGGCGTTGGTGAACTTCTTCTGACAAATCGGACAGGAGTGCTGAACCTGAAGAGGGGGTTTCGCACGGTGGACCCCAAAGTGAGTCTTCAGGTTGCCCTTCGTGGTGAAGGCACGACCACAGACCTTGCATTTGAAGGGCCTCTCTCCGGTGTGGATACGGTAATGCATCTTCAGTGCACTCTGACAGCTGAGAACACGGTGGCAGATCACACACTGATTAGGATCCATCATCTTTTTGTCGATGTTCTCTACGAGCTGTTGGAGCTTTGACGTCTCCGATGTCTGCAGGGAGTCTAGACCTCCTCCAAATGGAAACTTGTCTGAGATCAGTGGAGGGGTGGGACATTTCATTACTGAGGTGACCAAGTCAGTGGACTCTGGTGTAGGTATCCCTGTTGACAAAGGTTTTGGAGGAGTGGTGGGACTTGCACTGTTGAAGTGGTGTGAATTTTCTAAATGCCTGTTTGTACAATTTGTGGGTAGGTGAAATTCTTCGGGTCCCTCCATGCTTGACTGTGGGGTAGTTAAGTTAAGCATATCCGGTTCGTTATCAGACTGCGTAGGTGTTTCAGTTCCAGTAGCATTTGGTGACAAAGGTGCACTTTCATTTCTGGTGGACGAGGGCCTTTGGGGAGATCTTCCTGAGAGTGCTTTACTAAAAGAATCACCAAAGTTTTCTACGCTTGCAACTGTGGGAGGCAACTGCAGGCCAACTGTAGCCGGCAATGTTGGTAGAACAGGCTTGCTTTCCAACCATGCTGACCCAGGTTTTTCTGGAGGGAAAGACATTCCATAGGGAATGCCAGAGCTGGTGGGAATATTGTCAAGATATTCTGGCACCGGGTATGGGTTCATCTGAACATGAGGATATTTGTCTTTGTGCCGTTGGAAGTGAACTTTCAGATTACCCTTGGTGGAGAAACGGTTGCCACATATGTTGCATTTAAAAGGTCTCTCACCTGTGTGAGAGCGCAGGTGTATCTGCAAGGCACTGTCACTGCCAAACACCTTGGCACAGAACCTGCATTTGTGCTTGAAGAAAGGGTCCTCAGAGCTGGGCTTGGTGTCAAATATGGAGACGCTGGGCATTTTACCCTTACGATGCTTCATCATAGCAGCAAGTGGGTCTAGTGCATTCGTAGTGGCTGCAATGCTGGCAAGTGGGTTGGGGAAGATTACTCCACTAGGAGGGCTTTGAGGTAGCAATGGAAGGTTGGAAGCAGGGTTGAGGACACTGTTCTGGCATACCGAGAGTGGGCCAGATGAGTTCAGAGCTTGGGTGTGGCCAGAACTGGAAAGAGCACCATTACAGGAGGGCAACATTGAGGATGCCCCAGAGTAAGTTGACAGTGGAGGATGTGGATTTGCTAAGGAGACTGAGGTACTGACAGTTCCCTTGGGATTGGGTTGTTCATCATGAGGCTGTGAAGACAGAAACTGTGGACCCTCGAGTAGGGATTTCTGGGATACAGATGCCTGACCATTTACAGTGGAAGGCATGACTCCCGATAATGGAAGTACAGGAGGAGGGGGCATTCCCTGGAAAGGGTAAGTGGGGGAGATGGAAGGTAGACCTTTGGAGGCTGGGTTCAGAGCAGCTTGTGTAGGTTGCCTGTTCATCACGGCAACCTGATTGCGAATCTGCTCGATGAGTTGCAACTGGTGGACCTGCTGCCGCTGTAATGCCATCAACTGCTCCAGAATCATGGGGATTGCCACTGAGCTCACCTTCCCTCCAGATCCATCGCCTTGGACGTTCTGAGAAAACTGGGCAACAGCCACTCTGGTGCTATGAAGGATCTCTAAGGTCACATTTGTGCTGGGAATGTCGTAGTTGGTGGATAAAGCTGGTGGAAGGGTAGTGCTGTCACTGGAATCTGGAGGAAGAGGACTAGGGTTTGATGATTTCTCCACAGGTTCATTGGTGTCCATGGGCTCGTCTGCTCCTGCAATACCAGGAACACCAAGGGTTTCCTGTCCCTTCTCGACCCCATCCAACTCCTGATCCTCGTTCTCTATTTCAGCAGGGTCACTTGCAATGGATTCCGGAGGCGATCCCTGAGGAGCAGGGAATCCTTCGTCCTCCTTCATGATCAGCACAGGTGGCTCCTCTATACAACTTCTCTGGTGCTCCAGCAGCTCTGACCACTTGAAGAATTCAGCGCAGCACTTCTCACAGACGTGAGTCTCCTCACTCCCGCTGCTGCCGCTGTCCTCATCACCACCTCCTTTCAAAAGCACTGTCAGGAAAAATCACAGAGAGAAAGGAGCGTAAATGGATATTCCTGGGGTAATAGATTCCTCACAGCTTTCCCTTTTGATTGTGCAGTAAAGATAAACCTAATCAACCGGGCTAGTCAACACTCCATGTTGACAGGCACCCCAGACCGCGCTGATCATTTTTCTTTGCACAATCCATCAAATTACATGACCTGTTTATTGCAGATCCTAAAGCTTAATGAAATTCCATGGGACCTATTGATTTCCAATGTTTTCATACAGTTCAACATTGCGGCGTTGGTCCGGAGCAAATTGAGTCTTTGATTGACTAATCACAATTCTCCATTGCCATCACACACTCTCATTTCCTGGAGAATTTGAAGAACTAATTATCTGCTTCTTAACATTGCTGAGCCACTTCTTGCTGCTTGAATGGCATAACCTTGGCTATATATGTTTTTTCCTCGAAATGAGCAAAGGGCAACACACAGCTTGCCTTGAAATTCCTTTCTTGACCATTTAAAAAGTCACACAGAGTAAAGAAACGGTGAAGTTTGGGAAGGTTTGCTAAATACACAATAGCTCTGAAGATAACGGCCAGAATGTTTACATAAAAAAGCAATGGTTTGGAAATAAGAAGTGTTGATTCAAATTTAACCTTGTTTGTAAAATTTAAATAAGTTATAACTGGTATGTAACACACAATAAATAGTAATTTTATTAATTAAAGAATGAACTCAATCCATGTATGTATGTTTGAGGCCACTGCAATGCATCTCTCTGATGCATCTCATGAAATAAACCTGTATTCATTGGAAATTATTCACACAAATAATTATGAATGATCAAAAACCAAACCAAACAAACATCTCCCAAAGCAGTAAATGCTCAGAAAACATGTACAATACTACAGAAAAGTCCTAGGCCACCTAAGAAATGATGTGAAGACATTTATGTGGATAGTAAACAAACTAACACAAAACCCAAATAAACAATTGCAATTGATTTGGCTTGATACCATGTCAATTCTGATTCTGCTACCTTAAATATTTGCTGATATCAATGCCAATTCAGTACCATCTTATTCTTTTAAATAACAGCTGTTAATAATAGATTTTTTCAGAAGTTTTTTTCCTAACCATCTAAATAAGATCACACCCTAACTGGAAAAAAAATATTTTCAACCCTTAAAAAAAGAAATACATAAAATAAAACAATGACACAGTTCTGCAATACTATTTTCTGTGTCCTCCAATATCCAATTCATTGATTTTACACTCTAGGTTGTAACAGCCTGAGTTCCACCAATCAGAAAGAAACTACACAAGCCCTATCATTTGCACCCCCTCCTGACCCTCCCAACAAACTGACCAAAGGTGTTAGAAGTGTCAAGGGAAATAGTGGAAAAATCAGATCTGGAGGTAAGAAAGTAAAACATCACATCTGGATTATAATTATTTAGTTATCGTTCATAATAACATATATTCATACGCAGCCATGCAAAAGTGTGTTTGTTTGAATAGTGAATGGAAGTTGACACATAATGTACAACACACAAAGTTAAATTAAACTTGAACTCTAATACAGGATTCTTATCAAATAATTTCAGTTTAACATGCAGGAAATAAAACAGAAAACATTCAAAAACTCTTTTATGTTCTATTATGTTCTATGTTCTGTATGTATTATGTCCCACTGTTGTATTAAACTGTGCAACTGTGTATTAAACTGTGCAGAACTGTTTTGTCTATGGAGGACGAGTCAATACGTTTCCACTCCAACCAGTCGTGCCATTTGACTTGGGTGCTAAAACTTGTGCACGCAAGCCTGTCGTCTAAATTAGCAGTTTCTCGAGCTTAATATTATCTGCAAATGCAAACAAAGTAAATAAATATATTTGATCACAGCGCAGTGTGGAAATACCAAAGAACAACAGGCCTCACACTTCTTATATCAACCCACTTAAACATGATGATTAATGTTCAGTGAAAATCAGATTGCTTTCTTTTCACTTATACTAACACAAACACAGCTTAATGTGTTTAACATGTTATGATTTGATCTACTAGGTACAATTTCAGTGCTTTTCTGAGTGCTTTGAATTTAAAGGCTCCATCTCATACAGAAATAACTCACTCACTCATTCACTCATCTTCTAAACCACTTATCCTTCTGGCTCGCAGGAGGACAAGTCATCCTTGATGTTTTAAATGAAAGAGTTTAAAGTAGCATGTAGTTCAAACACTGCTATGTTCAGTCTGTACGGTGTATATATGGAAAATAAGCTGCCTGCTTTCAATTCCTCACTTTACTGACATCACAAATGCATTTATATGCATACATGTATTTAAACTACAGCAGTATAGCCCCACCCACTTGAGCTGAAAAGTGTTTTAGTCCAGACCCCTTATTGAATGAGGTAGAGCCAATCAGAACACAGCTTATTTACATATATTGTCCTTATAGACACGATAGCAAATTCTGAGTAAAGAGTGGGAAAACTAATTATGAGTGTTTTCCATACATAAAAACATGTAATAGTAAAAAATATATATAAAATATGAGCATATGATACAATACAGGGTTTTGTGTAATTAAAAATACGTCCAAATGCACCTCAATCAGTTCTTCAATGCTCTGTCTGAGTCCAGAGTGGAGCAGTTTGTATGATCAGACTGTCTCATTGTATTTGACCTAAACTTGTTTATATTGTGAGTAGATCTCTCCTGTATTAAGTCTATTGTTGTCTCATAGGAACCTTATTTATGATCAAGTTTACATTTACTTTATACTCATGTGTGTTTTTATAATGTTTTACTGGCAAAATCACACGACTTGCCAAATATTTAATGTGCAATTGTTAATGTGCAATCTGGGATAACTACAGCAGCCCACAGTGGACTTATTACTTTAGTGACGTCCAAAACACATTTATATGCATCTGCTTATTTAACCTACAGCAGTTTAGCCCCGCCCACTTGAGCTGAAATGTGTTTTAGCCCAGACCCCTTTTTGAAAGAGACAAAGCCAATCAGAACAGAGCTCATTTTCATATATAGGTTGTAAAAACACCAGAGCAAATTCTAAGCAAAGGATGGAAAAACTAAGCATTAGTGTTTACGATACATAAAAACATGTAAAAGTGGAAAAATAAAAATAAGCATATGATTCAATAAAGGATTTTATGTAATTAAAAACATGTCCATAACAAATGCACCTCAATCAGATCTTCAATGCTCTGTCTGAGTCCAGAGTGGAGCAGTTTGTATGATCAGACTGTCTCATTGTATTTGACCTAAACTTGTTTATATTGTGAGTAGATCTCTACCGTATTAAGTCTATTGTTGTCTCATAGAAGATGTGAAAATATAGAACCTCATTTATGATCAAGTTTCTATTTACTTTATACTAATTTGTGTTTATATAATGTTATCCTGATGTCACAAACACATTTATATGCATCTGCTTATTTAAGGTACACCAGTTCAGCCCCACCCACTTGAGCTGAAATGTGTTTTAGCCCAGACCCTTTTTTGAAAGAGACAGAGCCAATCAGAACAGAGCTCATTTTCATATATAGGTTGTAAAAACACCAGAGCAAATTCTAAGCAAAGGATGGAAAAACTAAGCATTAGTGTTTACGATACATAAAAACATGTAAAAGTGGAAAAATAAAAATAAGCATATGATTCAATAAAGGATTTTATGTAATTAAAAGATGTCCATAACAAATGCACCTCAATCAGATCTTCAATGTTCTGTCTGAGTCCAGAGTGGAGCAGTTTGTATGATCAGACTGTCTCATTGTATTTGACCTAAACTTGTTTATATTGTGAGTAGATCTCTACCGTATTAAGTCTATTGTCTTATAGAATCCTTATTTATAATCAAGTTTAAATTTACTTTATCCTTATTTGTGTTTATATAATGTTTTTCTGGTAAAATCCCACGTACTTGCCAGGTATTTAATGTTAATGTGCAATTCAGGAGAACTACAGCAGCCCACAGTGGACGTCTGAGTACTTGGTCATCTGAGTACATACTTTTAATCCCCTCAAAAACAGAGAGAGTGATTTTTCTTCTCCGGCCCGAATTGCTAGCCGTCCTCACTTCACTTGCACGGGGCAGTGACAGTGTGGGTCAGCGGCTCATCTCATTTCATTAGGCATGTGGGTGGTCCGGCATAACTCTGACACAGAAAGGTGAGACCGGACTGAAGGGAGCAGAAAGAATGCCTCTCAAATGAAGCCTCCATTAGCGAATGAAGCAGAGCAACAAGCCTTCCAAATGACACCAGCCCGCCTGCCAAGTTATGCTCACCTTACTGTCCTGCGGAAGGTGTTTCAGACTCGGACAGAATTTGTACTGCTCCAGATTGATTTGCCTAGATCTGCGAAGGCGGTGGGGCATTGTGAACACAGTACCACAGTTCACTACCCCCTTAAAATAGGGGGACTCTTTAAAGGTTCTTTAGAGAACACAAGCGTCACACATGAAGCCATTTGAATGTTTACTCGGGTCGTGGCTTCTTGTGCACTATAGCTTTTTACTGAAATTTCCTGTTCCACCTTAAATGGTGCATTCTTAATTACACTCTGCTGCTTCAGCCATGAAGTCAACTTCACCCTGGTGTTAAACACTTTGTCTATGATGAAGAAATCTGATGTATGAGATACTTTTAGAAATGAAATTTAGCACCAAACATTTGATCAACAATTGATAATCTTTGTAAAAGGACCAAAAATAAGATTTTGGCTGATACTACAGAAATAAAAAGGCACCACCAGAGCTTCCCTGTGTTAAAAACAAGCCTCCTATAATTAATTCTGGACAAACAAAGAGAGGAGTTTGTTCTAAAGCAGGACGCAAAACTTCTTCTCACCAAGTTCAAGTGCTAAGGGTTATTTAAAAAAAAAGAAATCTGATTTAGAAGAAAAAGAATAAAGAATTAAAAACAGACTAAATATTTCTAAACTATGTTCAAAGCATTTTTAATTTGGAATATATATATATATTTTATATTGTACACTCAATTTTGTTTGGTTATAAAATAACACACTAAAACTCGCAAACAATAAAAAGCGCCAATATAAGAAGAATTGAATAAACTGATTAAAACTGATTGACTGTATAAACGTTGATTGAAGTGTGTAATTCGGGTTAGGCCGCACAGAAATGTTAAGCACGTGTTTTTGATTCTATCTGCTTAAACAGAAGCAGAATTTAACTCTAATGTTTTTTTATTTATTATATATTTATAATATTTCACGTCTAACATAAAATCTTAATGAAATAAGCTCTAAAACCAAACTTCATTGCTGAAACGTATGAACAACCAGATTAACATTTAAATAGAACAAAAAAACATTTCAACTCCGTCCTTCGTGATTTTACAAGTCACCGTTTCAATTTAGCGCATAAGTCTGATTGAAGAAAAACTATTAATTTTCACATTCGTACTAATTAAAACCCGTTTAGTGCAAATCTGTAAATCTGGCTCGGCGCTCTTCAAAGCGCTGTTAAGCTTTGTTTGGACCCTCTTAGTGTCGTTACTGAACTTTTCCAGTTGATCTCTACTGGCGCAAAATTTGGGCGATTTTAAAGATCAATGCCAAAAAATTGCGTGTCCCAGCAAATCAAGCGGGATAGACACACGAGGTCCACACCAAGTCATAAACACCAGCCTGTCCTCAGCGTGCAGTCTGGGTTTTAGCAACGAAGGCAAAAAATAATATAAATATAAATATTATACAAATTTATATTTCAAATTTAAAACTTTCAAAACCAAATAAAAGCGTATTTTCTCTCAAACTGCTGCTTTATTTCGATCTTTACGCGCTTCAGCATCACCTCACCAGCGAGGAATCTCTCTCTCTCTCTCTCTCTCTCTCTCTCTCTCTCTCTCTCTCTCTCTCTCTCTCTCTCTCTCTCTCTTCGTCTTCACGTCCTTCATTTCCAAAAGTTGTATTTTTTCTAGATTGAAAACTTTTTTGCGCTAAAATCCTTTTTAAATCCAAACTCCTCCCCTCGCTCTACTTCAAGGAGCAAACAAGCAAACAAACAAACAAACTAACAAGCTGCCGCACAGCTGCGTGCGCGTGCCCTCCGCCCTCCTCCGTTTGTCCCGCTTTACCGTGCTCCGGCGCCTCTCCCTCCTCGGCCCGCGCGACGTGCTGCTGAGGTTTGGCCTGCTTGCGCCGGGACATCTCTCCGCGGTGGGACGAGCGCGAGAGAGCCCTGCGTGCGCGCGCGGCTCTGCTCGGCGACTCCGTGCTTGCCGTCTGCGCATGACAGAGGGGGCACGGACGAGGGCCGCCTGAACGCGCGAGCGCGCGCACGCGCACGGTCATTGGCTGCCGGCCAGCAGGCGCGCGGGGAGGAGCGGTGGTATGGAAATGAAGCACCGGGTCCGTAATGAGACCAGTGGGCCGCGCGACAGCGGGCACGCGGAACGTCCGGAGACCGGCCTGTCAGGTAGTGGACAGGTACGGTTTGAGCTGATGTTTACTGGTGTATTAATTGGTTAATAATAATAAAAGTAATAAAGTACTTTTGTATCAAGGAATTGAAGTACATGCACATCCCACGTGACTGTATGTGACCTATACCACCTGGTTCCTTAGGGGTTCTCTAGTGAAGACAAAGGTTCTTTAAAGAACCAAGAATATACATGTTTAAATGGTTCTTTGCATGATGGAATGGTTCCTTAGATTGATGGAGAATGTGTTGTACCTTCTACTGTTACAAACAGAAGAACCTCTTTTGGGGGCCACTGTCTGTAAGGAACCTTTTCACCAGGTAAGAAGACAACTAAACCTGATGGGTCTGAAAGGATGTGTAGCTGCTGAGAAACCCTCACTGAGATAGGAGGAGTATTTGATGTGGACATCAGTTTGATAAGTTATCACTAAATTAGTGATATTAAATTATTTGGGTGGTAAGAAACAGATGCTTAACCAACTTCTAAGACTGAACTTTAGAGGTTGTGTCTCCTGAAAGGAGTGGAGGCTGTTATAAAGGTGAAGGTTGGACACTGTTGTCGAGGAGTTAAATTTATAAAGAGTTTAATTCCAAAAAGCTGTAAATCCATATATTAACACTGGATTAAACAAGCTTTATCATAATTTAGCATTGGTCTTTATTGTATATGTGAAGCCCACACACTAAACAATATATATATATATATATATATATATATATATATATATATATATATATATATATATATATATATATATATATATATACCTGTTTTGAAGAAAGTAATAGTGATGTCACACTCTTACACAATAGTGTCTATATATAAGATATATTAACCTTCCATATATATTAGATAATAAACAAGACACTGTTAATACCTGATGTTGCACTTCAGCTGCACTTCTTGGTCATCAGTTAGTCACTAACAAACACATCACGGCTGTCAAAACAGTTTATATACATTTTTTAATTATGTTAAAAACTAAAAACTGAAACGATAAAATATGCAATAAACAAACTGATATATATTTATATACAATACTGTCCTGTCCTTAAGCTTTCAAGCTCTTATCAATAAGTGATTGTTCACCAGTAAGAACAGCAGATCTGATTAGAACAGATGTAAATAATTATACATACAATACAAAGTAACATGAATATGTTATTGTGAGAGAAGTAGATCAGATCTTGATCCAGTTTGAAGAACAAAGTTAGGTTCCAGATTTCTCCTGGACGCCCCAGACATTGTATGAATGTGTTCAGTTCCTTCAGCAGCAAATCTTGATTTAGCTTAATGAAGTACTGAGCAGTCAAAGCAGGTATTAGATGAGAACTGATAATAATACTGGGTTGTTTAGGAGAAGCTTGGAAAGGGTTAAATAAACACACTGTGGTATGGAAAAGCTCTACTTACTGTATTAATTCGGTTTAATATTTAATAATAAAGTGTAAATAAAGGCTTTTTGTCTGGAAAAATAGATTTTAAGTATACAGTAGAGTAAATAGAGTTATCAGGGGACATTAAGTAATAGTACTGTGTACAGGGTGGTCATTCATATAGGTTGCAATGTACCATTGTATGTTTATTCTATATAGTATTAGTGTATTTACAAAATTTCCTGAAACTGGAAAAAAATATTTTTTTGACATTTTTTTTGATATTTTTTCATCTCCCCTTTCAGAAGGCGTATCAGATTTACAAAAACCTAAAAAATTGAAGTAACAAAAAAGTGGTTGGTGTGAAATGCTTAGTTCTAGAGAAATGTACTGACTCAGAGTATTTTACAGTGTTGGTGATGGTAACTAGATATCTGACACCTTTAAAAGTTCCCTCACGCACAGTTACAGCATGAAATGGTTATGAATTTCTATTCTGAAGAAGATCTGGATCTATTTTTATAATCAATTCATGGTGGAAAGTACATGCCGGACACTGTAAAGCAAAGAAATGTTTTTAGATTTTGAGATTTATGGCCATTTTACCTTGTGAATTCACATTCCATATGAACTCAGCAGACACGTGTAGGTTCATTGGTGGGTTTGATAGTAAATAAAATATCTATATTTGTGATGTAGACATGGTCACCACCACTGTAGAGACATCAGAGTCTCTCCAATGAACCACATCACATCACTCTCTGAATGTCTTGGAGGAAATTTGGTTGTTTGATTGGTGGCTTTAATTTGTGAGGGCACGAGAACCTCTTCCTGCAGGATTACAAGCCATTCCTTCATTTTTCTTTCCACGATTGTTGTGTCTTTGTACCCAGAAGCCTGTAAATCAGTATCAACCCGCTCACGTTACAACACACTTACAATATGGAGGCCTATTGATCGGCGCCTCCGTTACTCTCCTGGTGTTGGGAGATAAGAGGAGTGTTTGGTGCAATAGAATTCCATTTGACCTATCCGTTATGGCCAAATGATGGATAGCCAGGGGTGACCAAAGGCCCGGCTTATATCACACAACATCCCCAATGACGCGCTATTGATCTGCCCTAACTAGCTTCGCTCTCAAAAAATCACAAGTGCCTTATTTAAGCCATCGCTTTCATTATTAATCACAACAGAGCTCGGGACGCTCTACCTCCACTCCCTGGAGACGCCTCACACTGTTATCTGCAGAGGTGCTTTTGGGAAAATGAGAAACGCTCTTATGGCTGGAGGACCACTGTGAGCGTTCCAAGCTTTATCAAAAGATCTTTTGAAATATAACTAAATTGAATCTGAGCGATAGATACAACCTGTAGTGGAAAGGTCAGCAGTTTGAGTTCTGAATGGAGCTGAATTGATGAATTCTGGACTGACATTATAACAGCTGAATGGCCGCTGATCTCATTAAACCAGTGTCCACTGCAGCAGTGTTTGTGTAACGAGGACATCTCAGTGTGAACTGTTAACTGATGTACTTGTAGTTTTATTAACCACTATGATTTTTTTTGTAGTTGCTATGAATTATCCAGTAACTGCTGTAAATTACTCAGTGGTTATGCATTATCTATGAAATATAACTAGGAAATCTAATAAATATTTTAAATTGTGGAGTAAATACTATAAAAAAATCTAATACCTACAACAAATTTTTCTAAAAACATTTTCTACTGTTAACAATTCAGTAACTACTATAAATTAGTTAGTGTCTATATGTTATTTGATAACTAAAACAATTATTTAATAACTACTGTAAATTATTACATATCTACTAGAAATTATTTAGAATGTAGGGTAAATTATTCAGTATCAACTATGAAATATTTGGCCATTACTAAAAAATCCCATAACTACTATGAATTGTTCAGTATCTACTATACTGATAACTACTACATATTTTTTCCAGTAATTATAAATTATACCCTTACTTACAATGTATTTATTATTAATTATGTATTACCCTGTGACTATGAATTATAACTATGAATTATCCAATTAATCTTATAAATAGTGTAGCACATACTATGAAAACTTCTCCCTCATAACTACATTATATATGTTGTAATGCAGTCACTGGAAAATGCATAGTAGAACATTTTGGTAAAAACATAGTAGAAGAAATTATAGTAGTTATTAGAAAATTTCTATGCCACTGGAATAATGGCCACTCGAGGGCGCTGCAGAGAGAAGCTATGCTACATTTATTGCTGTTTATAGCAAGCATACATTTAAAATCTGATGACTACTATACTTTTTCTAATACCTACTGTAAAGTATACAGTATACAATTTATTATTAGTGATGTATTCTTCAGTAACTATATAACCAGGAAATATCCAATACACCTTGCATACAATTGTGAAGTCAATAATATAAAAACTATGTTTCTAATATACATTCATACTTTAATTTATTTAGTATTTACTATAAATTATATACATAATGTACTATGAATTAGCCAGTGACTATTATTTTTTAGTAATTAATGTAAATGATTAATTAACTATACCTTTTCTGATAAACCTCACAAGTTGTGAGGTAAATAATGTAACACATTGTACTAAAATGGTGTTTTTTGCACATTTATTTTTAATAAATGTATACTATAAAACAGCTAGAAATAATTTAGTTAAATGATTATGTAAGAAAATGTTACTTTTGCTATGCTACTTTTTCTTACTGTTTCTAGCATGCATGGTCGTTTTCTTTATTCACATAATTCAAATGTGTTCCTACAATATGTATTATCTACTGAAATATTCAATATCTACCATTAATTTGTTTAGTGTCTGCTATAAATTATTCATAACTTACTATAATTATAATAGTTATCCAGCAATTGCTTTGAATTATCTAGTGAAACCAATGAGTCTTGTAGTAAAGACTCTGATAAATACTACAAATTCTACTAAATTCTTCTGTTATGAATAATCCGGTAACAAAAAAATAAATTATTATAACCATGAGAGGGCACTGCAAAGAGAAGCTATATTACTTTTACTTCATTCCCACAATATGTAGTATCTATGAAATAATTAGTATCTACTATTAATTTGTTTATTTGCTTAATATAAATTATTCATAACTTACTATAAATTACACAGCAATGACTATAAATGATTCAGTCACTATAGTTTTTATAATAAATACTACAAATTCTTCTATGTTTTTACTAAAAGACTCTGCTTTGCATTGTTCAGTAACAATAATATAAATTATTCTGTAAGAAAATGTCTACGCCACTGGAAGAACGACCACCAGAAGGCGCTGCAGAGAGAATCTATGCTACTTACTTTTACTGACTGTTTCTATCACGCATAGCTGGATTCTTCATTCCCACAATATGTAGCATCTATGAAATATTTAGTATCTACTATTAATTTGTTTAGGCTCTACTATAAACTCCATCACTTACTATAAATTACTCAGTGACTATTATTTTTTTTTAAAGCAACGACTATAAATGATTCAATCACAATACTTTTTTTATAATAAATACTACTAATTCTTCAATGTTTCTACTAAAAGACTCTGCTGTGCATTGTCCAGTAACAATAAAATAATTCATTACGTAAGAAAATGTCTACGCCACTGGAAGAATGACCACTAGAGGGCGCTGCAGAGAGAAGCTATGCTACTTTTACTGACTGTTTCTTTCACACATAGCTGGATTCTTCATTCCCATAATATTTAGTATCTATGAAATATTTAGTATCTAGTATTAATTTGTTTAGTATCTACTTTTAATTATTCATAACTTAGTACAAATGATTCAGTCACTATACATTTTATAATAAATACTACAAATTCTTCTATGTTTTTACTAAAAGACTCTGCTGTGCATTGTCCAGTAACAATAAAATAATTAATTAAGTAAGAAAATGTCTACGCCACTGGAAGAATGACCACTAGAGGGCGCTGCAGAGAGAAGCTATGCTACTTTTACTGATTGTTTCTATCACACACGGTCGTTTTCTTCGTTCATGTGATCCAAATGTGCTCCCACGTGTAAACCATTGACTGCGAGGCCGTTTTGTTGGAGTCTGAATCTGATGATGTTACAGCTGCTCATGCGCTGCACTCTGTTCCAGATGGTTAGAGACTCAGGATTTCAATGCTACTACTTTCTGCTGACAGCAGGAACAAAAGCCTTCTTCATTTGGATCACACGTGACAGAAATGTACCGCATCCTCTTCGTCTCTGGAAGCAACAACAGGCCCTCAGTGCGAGAGCTTGTACTAAACAGCAAGCAGCTCAGCGGCGGACAGAGACAGGTGTGACACGAGGGCCGGGGGTATTTCTGATCGCTTTAATTTACCACATCCAACACGGCTGCTCCTCTCGCGGCCTGCTTTTATCTAACTTGCTGAGCCTCTATTGATTTCTCCTCTTTATCTTTAATGCGGGATAGGAGCACAGAAGGCGGAGAGGGAGAGGAGGCTGAATGGAGAACTAGCCCGAGATGGCTGCTATTCTCCAGCTTATTGCCTCCTGTCGACCATGGTTTCACATGACGTCCACTGTGTCAGGGCTGCTTCCCGCAATAAAGGCTGTGATTGACAATAAAGAGGCAAGAAGCAAAGCAAAGAGATAGCCTCTCGATGGGCCAAGAGCGAGCTCAAACTCGATTATCAAGCGGACCCAAGCCGGCCAACCTCGAAATGAAATAAGACTTCAGAGATACATGCATGCTGGATAACTTCTGTCTCTCGTTTCTTGCTTTTTAGACTTCACAGCGCAGGTATGAGGACGCATCAAGGCAACACATGTTCATTTAAGGGGGAATTCTGCTGGTGGAGATGGAAACAGAGTCTTTCCGAGCGGAAAGCAAATCAAATTAGAGTTTATTTGCCACATACATAGTCATACACGGTACAACTAGCAGTGAAATGCCTTGTCCAATATATATATGTATATATATATATATATATATATATATATATATATATATATATATATATATATATATATATATATATATATATATATGAACATGAACCAATAAGATAACATTAAGAAAGAATGTCTCAAATATTAAGATATATATCTGCGCTTTACGAAGAAAAGCATGTACATTTGAACATGTAAGCTGCCGTTTATATTGTGGGAAAAATTTCAATAATGAATTGACCGATAGAAATGCTCCAGAATAACCTGAATTACATTCTAGCTCCATTGACTTACAATGGAAAGTAAAGGCCTCTGCTGTAAACATGTTCAAGAGTTTGAGGCACTTGGGCATAATATTACCTTAACAAACAATTGCATCGTATATGATTGACCACCCAGTACATAGCCCCATTATTTAATGTCCCCTCATAACTCTATACACTCTACTATATACTAAAAATCTAATTTTCCAGACAAAAATCTTTGATTCATGCTTTGTTATTTAAATATTAAACAGTATTAATGCAGTAGGTAGTGTTTTTCCATACGCCACTGTGTTTATTTAACTCTTTCCAAGCTTCTCCTAAACAACCCAGTATTATTTACAGTTCTCATCTAATACCTGCTTTGACTGCTCAGTACTTCATTAAGCTAAATTTTTCTAAACAGGAAGCTTTTATTTGTGCAAAACACTTTTAGAAGCGTCAGACGTCTGGTTACCATCACCACCACTGTAAACAGCTCTGAGTCAGTCTGTTTCTCTAGAACAAAACATTTCAATTTTTAGGTTCTTCGTGAATCTGATATGCCTTCTGAATGTGGAGATATGTCAAGAAACTTATTTTTCCAGATTCAGTTGATGCTTATATGAGGAAATTTTGTAAAAAGTATAATACTATATCAAACAGAAACACAATAGTGCATTGCATCCTATATGAATGACCACCCAGTACATAGCCCCATTATTTAATGTCCCCTGGTAACTCTATTCACTCTACTATATACTAAAAATCTAAATTTCCAGACAAAAATCTTTTATTTACGCTTTATTATTTAAATAATAAACAGTATTAATAGAGTAAGTAGTGCTTTTACATACGTCAGTGTGTTTATTAACCCTTTCCAAGCTTCTCCTAAACAACCCAGTATTATTATCAGTTCTCATCTAATACCTGCTTTGACTGCTCAGTACTTCATTAAGCTAAATCAAGATTTGCTGCTGAAGGAACTGAACACATTCATACAATGTCTGGGGCGTCCAGGAGAAATCTGGCCACTCTAGAAAACACCACAACACCACATTGCGTTATGATATACATTAAAAATTCTTGCATACATCATCCGTACGCTACATTTTGAGATGCATTATGGGTGATCAGTGGTGGACTACACAGGGAATTATATCTACTGTTGAGATTTAGCCTATGAAACAGCTGACACACTACATAGTGCACTATTTCTGAAATCATGAGCGATTCTGAACTACAGCTTCTGCTTCTTGCTGTGTCCACAGTTTCATTGCAACATTAACAGCTATAAAAGTGCCCCTAGTGGCTTTTCAGGTGGGTGCAGTCTTCGAATTCAGCGTCGTTGAAATGTTTCGGTTAACGTTGCTGTATCCTGGCTCAATCTTTTGCAGCATTTTTAAAGTTCTTTATTTCTGGGACTATATTTGTGTTCTCCTTTAATGCTGTTGTGTTCTCAGCTTTTAAGACAATCCTTTATTAGTCCCACAGTGGGGACAGCAAGCAGCAAAGGCATAGCAAGGCACTCAGTACAAAAAAATAGATAAATAAACAGTACAGTATATACAATATACATAATAAAAAGTCAAGAACTCTTAAGATTGTTTGCTTTGTTGTTGTGATATGACTCAACGGGCCACTACACAACAAGTGCCACTTAAAACTGGAATAGACGATTTCATAGAAACCAGTAAGCGTAAGTCAGTAAGTTCCACCTCCAACCTTTAGCCCTCCTTCTAAAGCCCCTCCTCCCAAAAACTGAACTAGTCACAGAGAGAGAGAGAGAACTGAAGAGAGTGTTTACAACACTATCAACTGACCTCATGTGTCCTTCAAGTGTAATAAAAGTTTGTTGTGAATGTTTATTTAGAATTTTTATTGAATTTCATTATTAATATTTGCTGTTGAAGCGACAGCAGATATCTGTGTAATTATCAAGTAAATATTTGGTGATATACAGAGACGCACATGCATTGTGTATGGTATTTATGTCATAATATATGTATATACTATTTTGGAAATAATTGTTTTTCTTTGGAAATGAGGGACAATTTTTTTTAATGTAAGTCAATGGATTTACATATTTTTTCAAGTTATTCTGAAGCATCTGAAGCATTTCTATTGGTCCATTCATCATGAAATATTCACACATGGCAACTGCTGCATTCATACGACCAATGCAGAAAACAAACAAAAAAATGGAGATGATATATATCACCACTGTCCAATGAAAAACAAGTATCTTCAAAAATAGGAACTTTACAGGAGAGGCCAAAAACAGTCTTTACTTTCAGTGTAAATCAATAGAACCAGAATTTTGCACAATTGATTTTGAAGCATTTCTATTGGTCAGTTTAAGGTGGAAATTGTACACAATGTCTATAGCAGCTGAAAATCAACAAAAATGGAGATAGATGTATTTCATTGGACAACGATATATATGCACGTGTGCTGCACATTGTTTCCAAGATGGACCAATGACAGCAGAGATACTTGCACACTGATAAACAAACAAACAGAATATATATATATATATATATATATATATATATATATATATATATATATATATATATATATATATACAGTCCAAAGAACAAGTATATATATATATATATATATATATATATATATATATATATATATATATATATATATATATATATATATATATATATATATTCCAACTGTTTGTTTGTTTATCAGTATCTATCTATCTATCTATATATATATATATATATATATATATATATATATATATATATATATATATATATATATATATATATACACACACACAGAAGCATATATATATTCTACCTGTTTATTTGTTTATCAATGCAAGTATATATATATCTGCAACCTGTGCATCACTTTCCAGACCTTTCCGTGCCCTCAGGTTCCTCCAGCGTTGGGAAGCGACACCGATATATACTCTGGTTTCTCCTCGGGCTCTTCATCCCAACTCTATCTGTTTCTCTTTTAGTTTTTCTACCTGTATGTTTGTTTATCAGTGCAAGCTTCTCTGTCATTGGTCCTGCTTGGAAACTGTGCATGTGCAATTGAGTACATGTGCAGCGTATGTGCATGTGAGCAGAATGAGGCAGGCAAGCAGGTGGACAGCCAGGTAAACCGCCCAGTCATCTCATTCGGTCTGAGTGAAATCATTGGATGGGGTTTTTACCCAGTGGCTGAGAAAGACTAGCACTCTCTTTCTTTATACCATCAGGGTGTTGGTTTAACCGGCTGCTGTCAGAAAGAGTTTTTTAAGAATTATAACTACATGTGTGTGCTAGACAAATCACACACCAAGACAAACAATAAATACCAGCAAACAATTGAAGCTCCTACATACAGAGAAGTGACGTACGGAGTTGCGCAACTGATTCACAGTCCAGATGGAATTCTTGTGCGTGAAAGCAAACCAGCGATAATGAGCATCTCAGAATGGATCCTGGGTCAGACTGAAGTATTCAGGAACAGTGTGTAAACACCCTGAATGGATTCTACACCAAAATCTTCTACGAAGCATCTCAGACATCAGGCATCACGTTCACAACCATTTCATATAATAGCCTTCTCCAAGCTTTTAGAGGCCGACGTCTGGTTCCATTCACCACCACTGTGACTCTTCAAGTCTCTCCAGAGTGAAGCGTTTCACACCAAACCACCCAGAAAGACTTTGTTTGCGTCCTCACCGCTTAATTCTGTGAATTTTTAAAACGTAGGTGGAATTCCCCTTTAAACGCTCCAGATTCCGGATGCTTGCCAGGTGAAATCATACAGTACCATATGTGCTGCTTACCTTCCTTCGTAAACAGGGCTCGTCTGGCACGCGACTTTGGCGAATTTCAGCTGCAAATGTGATATGCATTCCGTCTTCGAGGACGTTAATAGGCAACAGTGAGGCCGTAAAAAAGAAAAAACACAACGTTTAATCGTGGCATGCGCCGCCTTGAACGTGGAAGACAAAAGTCTCGAGGCTCGAAGTAATTCCGTTACATTTATGACCTGAGAAAGAACAGACCCTGTTATTAACTTTAATCTGTAGAGGAGGGAAGGAATAAAGGACGCAGCCAGCAGCCTCTATAAAGCCAAGAATAAATCAGTGTGAGCGACTGAGGATGCCTAATTATGGAGAAACAACTGCTGTAGGTATTCATTACATTATATCTGATTTATCTGCATTAGTATGTGACATAAACATATATATATATATATATATATACACTACGGCTCAAAAGTTTGGGATCACAGTGAAATGTTCTTGTTTTAATGGAGTATCTTCTTCCTTAACACAACAATGGACTGATGGGTCTCTAAAGAAAGTTGTTTCTTTCTGGTCATTGTGAGTCGGTCAGCAAGACATCAACTGCTGATCTTCAGATACTAAACTAACCTAGAATGTTGTTCCCTTTTATACTCACTTATTAGTAGAATGTTTTTCAGCTGTGATCACAATTGAGCAAGAGTGTCCTAACAACCAATTAGTCCAAAAACATCCTTAACTTGGATTGGTGGTCGTACCAGGAGATTTAGACAGAGGACTGAGAATTGCTGATAATAGGACTATATGTAGAATAAGCCTCTATACAAAAATAGGCTTTAATTTCACTTACTACTTTTACAAAATTCTGATCATATCAATTCTTAAAATAGGACCCAGTCTGAACTGATCACAGTGGTGGCGAATGGAACCAGATGTCCACCTCTAAAATCTCCCTCACAGAAAGTTATTACAGTAAATGATTGTAAACACGCTGCCTGGTGGCTGATTCATAGGTTTAGTCATAAAACATGCGTGTGCAGTGGAGAGAGGTGCGTCCATGGCAGTCTCAGATAAAAAATAGTCCCTGAATGTATCTTCATATGGTCAATTTTTATTGGTACTCATCATTTTAACACGTCAGCTGCGGTTTACATTGTGTAAAGAAAAGTTATGATAAATGGGCCAATAGAAATGCTCCAAATTGACATCCATTAAAAGTAAAGACTGTTTTCGTTCTCAGCTGCGAATTGGCAATTTGAAGTTGTTTATATTTAAGTTGTAGACATGGAGACTGTAAACAACATCTGAACCATCTCACACCAAACCCCCCCCCCCAACTCTGAATCCCTCTGTTTACATCACAAACACTAAACTACGCAGACACTTTGCAAGAAACTGGAATTCCTCTTTAAATGCTTCAGATGTCTGGTTCCATTTACCACCACTGTGAGCAATTCTCACTTGACGGCTGTGTCTCAAACCCTAGTGAGTGTGTAAGTAGGCTGTCTAGGTAGCAGCTGTGTAAGTAGCAGCGTTCTCTCCTCATCTCTCCTCATAAAACAGATTACTGAGACGCTCTAGTTAGAGAGAGACTGCGTCACGGCTTGTTCCCGCCCACTGCAGCACGCCACCGGTGGTTTAGCTGGTTGCTAAGCTACCGACCGGTATCCAAAACAATAGCCCGAGGCTTAAAAGTCTGCTAGCATAAATGCTAATGTCTGGAGTATAAAGTGTAAATGGTGAAGGACCCGTTACAGAGTTGATAATAAAATACTGTTTTGTGTGATTATATGACCAGAAACACATTAAAACTCCAGAGAGAATCAAAATAACTCACATTTTAAAACCACTTCACTGCTCCTAGATTAGCCTGTGTTGCATCATGGGATTGTCTTAGCGGCTGAGGAAGCGTTCGATGCTTCCTTAAAATCAGGTCTAAATAAGGTTCCTCAGTAGACGGTATGTTTAAGGTATGTAAGAATTGGGACAGTCTACATGTCGGGAGTGCATACTATGATGTACAATGATGTCTATGTAGGAGATCACTAGGTTTTGAGACCTGGCAAGTTTCTCTTGAGCAGAGCATTTAATGCCAAACCTGCATGACTATGTTTGGGGGGAAGGTTATAAAGCAAAGAGCTTCATTAGCGTCACAAAATCTTCCCTCCCAGCATGACACGCTGCGAGCGAGCGCCCTGACCGCTTTCCAGCGCAGTGTAAACAGACACCGCTCCCAAAGTGCTGGACGTAAGTCAAACCTCACCGACATCTCTGCCACAGTAAAGCAGCACATGTGAGGAAGTCTGACTCTCCGTGTCCAGTATTAGAGGCTCAGTCGGAGGCTGGGACAAGATAACGGCTCGGAAGTGCTCAGGCCGAACATGCCGAGAGTGTCATAACACGACGTCCGTCATCCACTGGCTGTTCACGCAGCATCATCACACCTCCTGACAGCTGCCGTGGCCTCGTTAGCCGTCTCCAGGCCTCGGGCACTCGTCCTCAAGAGCGCCCGGAGGCCGTCAGCGTCCGTCATGCGTCTCTCACAGCTGCTGCATGCGCCACCGCGTGCCGCTGGCCTTAGGTCAGACGTTTACAGTGGGTCGGATTGTAAAGAGCCGTCAGGACTAAACACGTTGACTGCCGTACATCTGCGCGCGCTTTATGAGTCCACTTCATCTGGGAGCCTCCCACCAGCATGCTGTAAAGTCCACAGACAAAGTCCTGTAAAATGAGAGACGCTGAGATGCTGGAGTTGGCAAGGATAGCTTGTTATGATCCTAAAAACACTCACGATCAATCGGAGACCACTTCCTTTGCAGGTTTAGTGGGAAACTGCTTGAAGAGACGCTCTCGGTCAGCTGAGTGTGGGACTGGATGTATAAGCTTCGTGAATAATTCAGCACTAGATAATTGAAAGCGTCTGCTGTGGTACTGGAGAACAGGGCCGGCTGGCACAGGGACTGGACAGTACAGTGCTGAGTTCTGGGTCAGTAGGAGCAAGGGCGTAGGAGCGGGTATGACATTGAGGGGACACTTTTGCTTATATGAATCAGAGCCCACCCTATCCCCTAAAATATTAGCTATAAGCTGATTCCACTGTAGGTAAGGTAGTAAATCACTGTATCTATAGCGACGTACAACAACATTTGTGGAATTACAGTAAATTACAAATAAATAAACAAAATACACGTCTGTACGTCTGTTTATTATTAGAAAAATCCAATTAAAGATCACTTTACAAACTAAACTAGATACTCCCCATTACATGCTACTGTCATCAGAAAACTTTAAAATTATTCATGCACATATAACCAAAACAATTATTATAATTTTTTTTATTAATAAATGTATATTAAGGTTTTCTGACTAGACTAGACTAACATTAATGTTAGACAGTAAGGCTGTGTCCCAAACAGCACCCTCTGGAACATTACACACTGCACTACTGACAGCACTTCTAATGATGGAGTTCATTTATTTATTTTATTTATCATATTTCATTTTTTATGTATGTGGTGTAGTAGCAGTTTGGGGGCGTGGCCAGAGAGTAATATAACTTAGTGACTAAAGTTAATATAAACGTTAGCTAACCCAAACCCTCCTAGTCTGTTGCCATAACAACACATAATACAAAAGCTGTTGTATTGTAGTATATATGGTCATTGTCTGTCTACATTACTCTCATCACTCACCTCGAGTTTAAAGCTGGCACGAATACCCAATGCTCTAGAGAGGCGAGATATTTCTGAACAGGCATCTCAACACAAGCCTTAACACAGTGAGAGACCACCTAACAACCAGAGCCTGTTGCTAACACAGTGGGTGAATTGCGAAGGCTGCCAAAACACGCTTTTAAAATAAAAGTTTCTTTAAACAGTTTCTGCTTTTCTGTGGTTTAATTCCACACACACACACACACACACACACACACACACACACACACACACACACACACACACACACATATATATATATATATATATATATATATATATATATATATATATATATATATATATATATATATATATATATATATATATAGTACAGTATATTTTTAATGAGATTTTATGGACAGTTTCTATTGGTCCATGTATAATACCTATAGTTATAGTTGAGTTATATGTTGATGACAGGGATGTAGAATAAACTGCTTCTGAAGAAAACCTATTTTCCCTTATATCCTTTATGATAAAGGAAATTTAAATAATGTCTTTTAGGCCAAAATAATTTCCTAAATACTAATTATACTATTAAACAATGCACTCTTAAAAAAACAGCTTTAAAAGCAGCTTTCTGTGAGATAAAATTCAGATGCATTAAAGAGGAATTTCACTGATTTCTTTTACAAAATTAAAAACAGGACCCAAATCATTCAGAGTGAGTTTGGCATGAAATTATCTTTTCTTGAGAAACTTACTGAGTCAGAACTGTTCACAGTGGTGGCGAATGGAACCAGATGTCCACCTCTAAAAGCTCCCTCACAGAAAGTTATTACAGTAAATGATTGTAAACACGCTGCCTGTCGGCTGATTCATAGCTTTAGACCTAAAACATGCGTGTGCAGTGGGGAGAGGTGCGTCCATGGCAGTCTCAGATGAAAACAGTCCCCAAATGTATCTCCATACAGTCAATTTTTATTGGTACTCATCCTTTTAACACGTCAGCTGCAAAATAAAAGTGTTTTTAAACAGTTCCTACTTTTCTGTGGTTTAATTTTTGGATGGGACAAATCTACATTGACATTGAGTGGGACATGTCCCCCCATCCCCCCCAGTTACTACGTCAATGACTAGGGGAAACTCTGCCATGGTTTGTATTGAGTTAATTGATAGGAATGCTTTAAAATGACCCTTTACCCTTTAAAGAGCTTTTAAGACTGATATATGTAAATGGCCTCTGATTGGCTGGCTGTATCTGTATTCAGCTTCAATCAAACAGCAGTCCAGGCTTAAACACTCCTTCTAACTTCACAAGAGAAGACATGATGTAATAACTGTCAAGCCACTCTTATGTAATTGATGCACATGTATAATTACACGTGCTGTACTGCTTTAATCCATCTGTAACCGTGGCTACATCACTAGTAGTTACACTGATTAGAGAAGAGACACTTATATAAATATATATATATATATATATATATATATATATATATATATATAACATCCTCCAGAGACTTGTACAGTGGACGCTAAGCATTATGGCAGCATCACTTCATGGTCTCCCCTTCTTACTCTAGGGTCATTCTGGACATCTATCATCTGTCATCCAATCGTTATGCTCCCTACAAACTGAAGCTGATCAGTCTCACTAACGAGTGTCCACACAGCTGTTTAGTCCCAGTCCTGTGAGTTGTGGTCGTGTGGAGATGCTCTTACTTTCACTATTACTCATAGTCATGAGTTCTACTGTCCATTTCTACCTTCATCAAGTGTTTCAATGGTCTGCTCGTTCGAGATTCCTCAAAGTTGAGGTTCTTCATGCTCACTTTAGGTGTTATTAATGTGTTGGTCAGTTTTGAACCCAATTCCAGACATTCCAGCTTCTCCTCTGTTGTTTCCTTTGTTTGAAGCTGGACAATAAAATTATCTGTTTCTGAAACACAGGGAGATCTTTTCCATGAACCCTATATACGTCTTCCCTCTTAGTAGTTCAACCCTTTGATCCACAAGCTAAGCAAACCTCTTCTAATGCACAACATGGGATGCGTATTCATTTCCTGTGTTACTGTATGTACTGCTGAGTATCTCTTTGGTAAATCTATTGAAATCAGTTAATTTGATTAGTTATTGTTCCAAGTGTTCATTAAAAATCTTGTTTTTGATCTTAAATCATTATTTAAATTCTTATTTATTTACTTTATGTACGAAAAACAGTGTTTGTAAATATGTTCCTGACTCCAAAGATTAGAAATAGTTCAACAGTTCCCAATAAATTCCATACTAAACACATAAGGGTTAATTCTGAGCCAAGTTGTGTGCAGGTAGTGATACAAAAATTATTTTTATTAAAAAGTAAAAACAAATTAATCTGAGATTAAAACTCAGCAATAAGTGAATTGAGGAATTTATGGAAGCTTGAATGATGAGTTTCATTTTGTAAAGATATAGAAAATAAAATCAGGTCACTTTTGACCTATCAAAGAATGTGCATCAAAGAATTAAGGTATAAGAAGCTACTCACTACATCAGACAGAGTTAGAAGAATTGCTCATAACTCATAACCAAGACAGCCATAACTCATAACCACTGCAGTAATCGCCCAATCAAACTCGTACACTATGATTATATACATGAAATTTGAATTTTGCATCTTTTATTTCAACAAAGATTGTAATGTTTATGACATAACCTGATGGTTTAAGATAATTAAAAAAAATGTGAAACCTATTCTAATTCTTAAATATTTTTTTTAATTTAAGGCCATGAAAAATCACACATTGCTAAGAACATATTTGTTAGTAATTAATTTATTTGGTTGAAAAGCTAATTTATACTAATATACTTTATTCTTTAAATTGTGCAAACATGAACATACAGTACAGTATACAAGTCAGAGGCACCTGAGCTGATTTTTCTGATCAATAAGTGTATATTCACCCGTAAGAACAGCAGATCTGATTAGAACAGATGTAAATAATCATACATACAATACAAAGTAACATGAATGTGTTATTGTGAGAGAAGTAGATCAGATCTTGATCCAGTTTGAAGAACAAAGTTAGGTTCCAGATTTCTCCTGGACGCCCCAGACATTGTATGAATGTATTCAGTTCCTTCAGCAGCAAACTTGATTTATCTTAATGAAGTACTGAGCAGTCAAAGCAGGTATTAGATGAGAACTGATAATAATACTGGGTTGTTTAGGAGAAGCTTGGAAAGGGTTAAATAAACACACTGACGTATGTAAAAGCACTACTTACTCTGTTAATACTGTTTAAATATGTAATAATAAAGTGTTTACTGAAGAAATAAAAGTTTCCTGTCTGGAAAAAAAATGCTTTTTGAATATAATAACATCCCAGAGTGTCCTAAAACATTTGCACACATGCACAACTGCACCACATTTGTTTAATCATGAATACACCTTCATGGAACCTTCATTTGCTGCAGGCTGGCTTTTCCTAGGCTAGATACAGTGAGACAGACCAGCTGACCAGCGGACCAGTGAGATGCAGAGGCTCGGAGTCTGACAGGAAGTTGTCGGTTCACTTTTTTGCACCTCTGTGTCTCAAAGAAGAGCGTCTGTGTAAATTTGAATGAACAGAAGAGAAACAAGTCTGCCCCATTTTTATGTGAACGTTGACGGAGAAGTGGGCTCCATCTGTGTAAACTCACCCCCCCAACACGTTCAGCCACAGGCCTGAGGCGGGCCGCGGAGAAGACGTCGTCAAACACATCCTCTGCAGAGAAGAACTGCAGAACAGATCCTCTGAGTTCCAAAAGCCAGAGATCTGCCGTAACCAAATGCACTTCTCACTGCATACATACAGTACTGTGCAAAAGTTTTAGGACACCTGGGGATACTGGTATATTTTAAAAAAGCTTCTTTTTTCAGACTTGCTCAGCAAAACACGCCAAAGAGTATTAACTGAGTAAGTAGTGCTTTTACATACGTCAGTGTGTTTATTTAACCCTTTCCAAGCTTCTCCTAAACAACCCAGTATTATTATCAGTTCTCATCTAATACCTGCTTTGACTGCTCAGTACTTCATTAAGATAAATCAAGATTTGCTGCTGAAGTAACTGAACACATTCATACAATGTCTGGGGCGTCCAGGAGAAATCTGGAACCTAACTTTGTTCTTCAAACTGGATCAAGATCTGATCTACTTCTCTCACAATAACACATTCATGTTACTTTGTATTGTATGTATGATTATTTATATCTGTTCTAATCTGTTCAGATCTGCTGTTCTTACTGGTGAAGATTGATCAGATGAAAACTTTCAAACTAACAGGTACATATGAATTTGAAGATCCCGCATAGAGAATGTACACTTTTCAGCCTTCAGTTTTTTTAAGCTTTTCTCTCCGTCCTGCTGCTCTTCTCCTCCAAATTCATGAGTTAGCACTACTGACTATCAAACTCAGAGCCCGTGGAGATAATCCATAAAATCAAAAGCATCAAAGGCCAGAAAAAGGAGGCTAAACACGCAGACCTCTCGTTCTTTTTATCGCCGTTCCGTCTGAAATGTGGAAAAATTCTTGCTTTATTTTCTGAGCGTAAATTTAAGTTTCCTCGGAAAGAAAGAAATCATCAAAGTGCCACTTTTACTGTGTCATCTTTCCAAATAAGATCCAAATTTCCACCATCAAACGAGGGTCAGGAGCACGTAGGGTGAGCTTTCTACACTCCATACAGGGTTCTTTGGCGTGATGCCTTGGAGGAGCCACTTTTATTTTCCTAAAGAACCTTTCAGTGGATGATTCAATCTAGAAACGTATGGTTGCTGTGCCAAAATAAGCATGTATCTCTAAAATAGTAGAGTAGTCTATACTATCAGTGTAAGTTAATGGAAAGACTTGGTATGTCTCATTACACACTCTTCATCTATATAAGTCCTAACTTCACTTTGCTTGTGTTCTTTAAAGAAGATACAGTGTCAGAAACATTTCTTCATTTTTTTTGTGTTGTTTTTGTAAAATCATGGCCTTAAAATGCAAAACGTTATCAAACAGCGCTGGGGAAATGATTAAAAGGCCATTAGTGTACACACGCATATCTGGCAGCTCAACACTAGAATCTGCTGTGATAATTTGCTCTTTTACATACATTTTATTTCTAAATCAATCAACACTCATAGTTTTATTTTTAAATATATAATCGCTGTGCAAAGAAAAACAAGTATTTTGAAAGTAGTAACTTTACAGGAGAGAACAAAAACAATGTAAGTTAAAGGAAAGATTCGGTGTGTCTCATTAAACACTACTCATCAAATTTGAACTTCCCTCAGCTTGTTTTCTTTATTGAAGATACAGTATCAGAAACGTTTCTCCATTTTTTGTGTTGTTTTTGTAAAATTATGTCCTAAAATGCAAAAATTCTGTAAATAACTTTATTATACATGCAAATTTATGCATGCACACACATCTGGCAGCTGAATAATAGTATCTGTTGTGTCAAGTCAAGTCAAGTCAGGTTTATTTGTGTGGCGCTTTTTACAACAATGTTGTCACAAAGCAGCTTTACAGGAATTTTAAAATCTAGCAATTTGACGTTTTTCATATAAATATAATTTATAAATCAATCAATGTTTTACAAATGTATCATTGCTGTCTAAAGAAAAACATGAATCTTCAAAATAGTAACTTTACAGGACCAAAATGTTCTGTACTGTAAATGTAAGTCAATAGAAAATAACTGGTATGTTTCATTAAACACTGCTCATCAAGTCCAAACTTCACGTTGCTTGTGTTCTTTAATGAAGATACAGTATCAGAAACGTTTCTCCTCTTTTTTGTGTTGTTTTTGTAAAATAACAGCATCAAATGCTACAATTTTGCAAAGGACGCTGGGAGAATTATTGCAAATCCATGCCTGCACACACACACATGTGGCGACTCAATACTAGAATCTACTGTAATAATTTGATGTTTCACATAAATTTTATTTCTAAATCAATCAACACTCCTGTTTTTTTAATATATCATCTCTGTGTAAATTAAAACACGTATATTGAAAG
>CM038703.1:5229319-5293443 GCA_021613375.1 Megaleporinus macrocephalus
ACTCACACACACAAATTAATATTGCACTCTCTGAGGGTAAAATATTATAATTCCTGTCTTCTCTTCTCTCTTCTTATTTTTTCTTGTCAGTTCATTTGTTTGTATGTTTAAAGGCTTGTTTATTTGTTTGTTTGTTTTTTCATCGCTCTCATTTTATTTTCATCTCCTTTACTCTCCTTGGCTGTCCCTGTTTGTTTGTATGTTTATTGTCCTCCCTCTACACGATGACTACATATATTCAATGAAAACTTGTAAAACTAGAAATAAAGAAACATTGGTCCTCCGAAGAGGCGGGGTGGTGGCGGGCAAAAAAAAAAAGTACTTACTTATTATTTACTTACTTACCTATTTACTTATGTTTAGTCAGTCTTTTCATTAGTTAACTATTTAGTTAAATAATTAAATAGTAAACTAGTAAGTTTTAATTTTGTCCATTTTTATTGTTCTTCATCATTTCAATGCGGTAGCTGGTGTTTACATCGTGTGAAAGTTTTATGACTGATGGACCAATAGAAACGCTCTAAAATAACCTGGAAAAACCTCTGGTTTTTGATTGACTTCCATTAAACGCGAAGGAGGTTTTTGTTCTCTCCTGTAAATCTGCCAGCACATGTTTTTCTTTAGACAGCGATGATGATCTCTATCTGAGGAGCTTCTTGAAGAGCTACACCTCCTTTCAGACCCCATAGTGCTGAGGTGTCTTCTCACCGTAAAAGGATGGATGTGGATGCTCTCCTCTTTCTCAATGACTATGCTTTAAGTGCCGTGTATCTGATGCGGACAGTGTTGGTGTGTCTGCTGGGCCTTCCAGGTGGTTTTTTTACTGCACTTTCAGAAGCTCGCTTTGACTTTTCTCCTTCATTACACAACTCTCTCATTCAAACTCTCTATTTCAATATACAGAACATTATAATCCCAGCAGATTCCACGAGTTGCTGATAAAGCGATCAGAGCACATTTCTCCAGACCTTTGAGCAGCTATGTTATAAGCTGGGGAGCATGTTCACCTTTCACTGAGCTCAGAATGAGAGAGAGAGAGAGAGAGAGAGAGAGAGAGAGAGGGTGGCAGAGCCTCTTGGGTGGAAAATATAGCCCTGGGAAAGCTTAAGCTAATATCGGCCATCGAGCGCACAAGTATTTTTTTGGACGCAGCTCCCGCGTCGCGCCCGCTCAGAAAACCTACAAAAAAGAGGGAGAGAGAAAAAAAGAGAGAGAAAGAAAAGAAAAAAGCTCTCCAGGTTGGAGGACAAAGCCTTTCTCCGGCCATACATCTGTGAGTTTTGAAACAAAGCTTTGTTTGTGGGACCTCAATCACTTGTGCTCATGAAAGCAGACACTTGCTTGAAAAACTTCTTTCTCTTTTTTTTTTTTCGGGGGAAACACTCTAAACCAACATCCTGGTATAAATTTGCAAAACGCAATACTGGCCCAATTGTGCGCGGGAACGACGCGGGACGCATACAAATAGCCCCCCGTTTAGAACAGACTCCCCCCCCAACGCCAAGCCAAACCAACCCAGCCCTCCAGCTCCGGCTCCAGCTCCGGCTCCAGCTCAGGCTCTGAGGCTGATGGATATAAATCATTATGTTGCATCAACAAAAAGAGCTTTAAGGCCGTCGTGCTCTTCGTCTCTCGAGCGCTTTAATTGGAAGGATCCCTTGAAATCGTACGCCGGATGACTTTTCTTGAAAATCTAAGGAAAAGATTGATAAGAATTTCTTTACCTCCTCTTAAACCCTCAGCCGTTTATTCTCCCCCCTCTCTCTCTCCCTCTCTCTCTCTCTCTCTCTCTCTCTCTCTCTTTTCACCAGGGACTGATTTTTTTTCTTTACCGAAGGGAGAATAAAGTTTCAAGTGCGTGGCATTTGAAGGTAAGGGAATGAAATCGGAGGCTGCTCGCTAAAGGATAAGACTAGGCTGGGAAAGAGGGAAGTTGGCAGCGGTGCCAGGTCAGCATCTCGGCCCCCGGTGCTACCCCCGCCTCCCGCCCCTCCGCCCCACAACACCAGGTGTCTGCTACATTTAAATGATACTATTATTCATAGACAAGGGAGCGGGGTATTAAAAGTCCCCCCAAAAAATCATTTGCAATTGAATACAGATATAATCCTGGAAATATAAGTCTCCATTTAGACCCTGCCATTAAGCTAACAAGGAGCTCTTTGTGCAACATGTGTGTATTAATCACGGTTGGGGGGGAAAAGGAGCAGGAAGAGAGAGAGAGAGAGAGAGAGCAAGAGAGAGAGAGTGAAAGAGAGCAAGAGAGAGAGAGAGAGAGAGAGAGAGTTCCTTTGCAAGTGTTCAGATGCAAATTGAAATGTCGCTCGGACTGTCTTTATGGGCTTATCACTTTGGCACTTGTTCTTGCCAGGCCGGTGAGCTGATATGAATTCAGAGTGTCTGAATCTCATGAACCTTGTATCGCTTCGAGTTGTGCATGTAGAGAAATTTAGGAGAAAGAAGATTAAAAGAAAAAAGAAAATTATTTTTTTAACATTTCTAACAATTAACTCTTTAACACACCACCCAAGCAAACCCCTCCTGGACCCGTATTCATTTCCTATGTTACTGTATGTACTGCTGAGAGTTCTACTCTATTAAAATTGGTTTATTTTATTATTTAATGTTACAAGTGTTCATTAAACATCTTGTTTTTGATCTTCTATCATTTATTTTTATTTATTTTATTTATTTACTTCAGCAACATAAACAGTGTTTGTAAATATGTTCCTGACTGCAAACGTTCACAAACATCAACAGTTACTATTAAACTCTATAGTGAACACATAAGGGTTAATTCTGAGTCATGCTGTGTCAGAAGGCAGTGATACTAACATAACTTTACTGAGAGATCGTTTACAAACAGGTAGCCAATGAAAGAACAGTAAACACAACAAAGGGACCACCGCCATCAGCTCTCAACAAGAAACCACTTCCAGCAGGAAACATAAGAAAAATAAACAAAACAAGCAGAAGAAGAGTTAACACTGGGGGGCAGTCTTGGGCTGGATGATGGAGAACCAGCCTTGTGATCAGAAGGTTGCTGGTTCAATTCCCTGAACTCACAGAACACAACTGAAGTGCCCTTGAGCAAGACACCTAACCCCCAACAGCTCTCCGGGGGCTGTAGATAGGCCAGTCCACCACTCCCGGCAAGTATGCTCACTGCCCCCTAGTGTGTGTGTGTGTTCACTAGTGTGTATGTGGGTGTTTCACTGCTCTCTAATGTGTATTCACTATTGTGTGTGTATGTGGGTTATTCACTGTTCCCTAGTTAGTGTGTTCACTAGTGTTTGTGTATTCACTAGTGTGTATGAGTGTGTTCACTATTGTTTATGAGTATGTGGGTGTTTCACTGCCCCTTGGTTAGTGTGTTCACTAGTGTGTGTGTGTGTGTATGTGTGTTTCACTGCCCTCTAATGTGTGTGTTCAATAGTGTGTGTGTATGTGGGTTAATCACTGTTCCCTAGTTAGTGTGTTCACTAGTGTTTGTGTATTCATTAGTGTGTTCACTATTGTTTATGAGTATGTGGGTGTTTCACTGCCCCCTAGTTAGTGTGTTCACTAGTGTGTGTGTGTGTATGTGTGTGTTTCACTGCCCTCTAATGTGTGTGTTCAATAGTGTGTGTATGTGGATGATTCACTGTTATCAAGTTGGTGCGTTCACTAGTGTGTGTGTATTTACTAGTGTGTGAGTGTGTTCACTATTGTTTATGAGTATGTGGGTGTTTCCCTGCCCCTAGTTGGTGTGTTCACTAGTGTGTGTGTGTGTGTGTGTTTCACTGCCATCTAGTATGTATGTTCACTAGTGTGTGTGTATTCACTAGTGTGTGTGTGTTTCACTGCCCTCTAATGTGTGTGTTCAATAGTGTGTGTGTATGTGGGTTAATCACTGTTCCCTAGTTAGTGTGTTCACTAGTGTTTGTGTATTCACTAGTGTGTATGAGCGTGTTCACTATAGTTTATGAGCATGTGGGTGTTTCACTGCCCCCTAGTTGGTGTGTTCACTAGTGTTTGTGTGTATGTAGGTGTTTTACTGCCCCCTAGTTGGTGTGTTCACTAGTGTTTGTGTGTATTTAGGTGTTTTACTGCCCCCTAGTGTGTGTGATCACTAGAGCGTGCATGTGGCTCAACATCACTGGGTGTATATGGGATTATTTGGATGGTGTGAAGCAGAAGAACTGAAAGTGAGTCTCCTGAAACAAATGAAAGCTGTAATAAAGATGAAACAGTAAATTACAGATGCTGATATTAAATGTAATAATATTTTTTTTAATATTTTGGATTCTTTATTTGTCAAGTATGTTTTCTGTCGTCTATAATTCCCTCGTACTGCTCAGTTACGTTCGAGGGATTAGAGTCTGGATGTGTGCATTGGGCCACAACGTCAGTCCATCAGAGTCTTCTCATCGAGCCTCATCGATCCAGCAATCCTGCCTGACTTTATTCCATTAGCGGAGAACCCGTACTGTACAAAAGCAAGATTATCTCCATAAACAAGAGTCTGGAGAGACGAGGGAACAGAGCAGGGCTGCAGCTCTTCAGTCTTCTGAGGAACACTTGAGAAAACTCACTTTTGTTCCACTGGACAACAACAACAAGCAGAAAATGAGTATTGTAATAAAAAGGCTGCTGAAGATCGGCTTAGAGGAGCACTGGAGAGGGGGGTTTAGAGAAAGGGGAACGAGGGGGTCTGCGCAGACAAAACAGGGTCTTTTCTCCATCTGGTGTCCTGAACGTTGGTAGGTAGGACATGTAGAATGAATGAGCGAGAACTCCCAAAACACAATATTCTTTTAACTTTTTGGTCTATTTGGGTGATTTTAGAAACCCACAGTTCATGTTATTTTGCTATAATATTCAGAGGCAGCATAATATTAAACATTTCAGTGTTTACTGTGTCCACTCTTTACCTTTAAGACTCATATTCAGGTCCTCTGAGGTTCAATCAATCAATCAATCAATCAACATTTACTGAAATAGCGATTTTTACAGCCAGTGTTGTCTCAAAACAGCTTTACAGAAAAGCAGTTTCTGAAAGAAAAAGAGGAAAACAGGAAGAGTCCCTGTGGAAACATATAGATGTAAGAAAGGGTATCCAGTTCCAAGCCCCCCTAGAGAAAGCCAGAGGCAAGAGTGGCAGGAAAAACTCCACAGGAAGAAACCTTCAGAGGAACCCAGGCTCAAGGGAGGAACCCATCCTCCTCTGGTCGAGCCTAGATAGAGGGAGAGTGACCAAGCCGATGAGGTTATAAGACAGAAAACAGCAAGAAGCTCGACTTAAACATGTTTCATAACTATTCTAGTTCAGGAGGTGGTGATGTAGAGTCTGAACCATCTCAGAGGTTCTCAATCAGATAGAGAGATGGTGCAGATGTTGGGGATCTACTGTAGCAATTCTGGTCAGTCAGATTGACAAGCAGGAGAGCATCCTCAGGTCAGACAGGAGGGACAGTTGACCAGCCAGTGGGGATGGAGCTCTGGTGACTTCTAGCAGCGCTGGTGACTTCTAGTAGCTCTGGTGACCTACGTGTGATGACTCAGGCAAACGTTGAGAGAGAGAGAGAGAGAGAGAGAGAGAGAGAGAGAGAGCAAGAGAGAGGCAAGCAACTGTAAGTTAGTCCGTTTTCGAGAGATGTTCAGTCGGCGGGTCTGCTTCTCACCATCCAAATAACCCCAAGCACATTCAGTGATGTTGAGGTTCTGGACTCTGGGGTGGTCAGTCCATTGCTCTGAGAACAGAAGCAGCTTCTTTGTTTGATTTGTCTGTATCTCCTTTTCTCAGTGAGGAGCTTCTTAAACAGATACACATCCTTTCAGACCCCATAGCGCTGAGGTGTCCTCACAGTGGATGGATGGATGGATGGATGTGGATGTTCTTCTCTCTCTCAAGTTTTGAGGTCTATTTGTCTGACAGGGACAGTGTTGGTGGGTCTAGTAGGTTTTCCAGGTGGTTGTTAGGAGCCACATTCTCTATGTAACTATCAATGTTTTTTTTTTAACCCCAGTTTTTAGAAACACCTTGTCATTTTAATTTTTGTGGAAGAAGATCATCTTGTCAAAAATGAGATTATACACTACACCATGACGATCTGGGTGGGATTCCCGGTCCGGGTGGTTCTGTGTGGAGCTGCATGTTCTCCCGTGCTTGAGTGGGTTTCCTCCTGGTACTCCGGTTTCCTCCCACAGTCCAAACACATGCATGTTAGGATCCTCACTCTAAACTGCCCATAGGTGTGAGTGTGTGTTGGCCATGTGATGGACTGAAGACCTGTCCATGACGCTGGGATTGGCACCAGCCCACCTGTGACCCCAACTAGTGGAATAAAGCAGAAGATAATTGATGGATGGATCATGTACATAATAATAATAATAATAATAATAATAATAATAATAATCTTTATTCATAGAGCACTTTTCATACCAGTAGCAGCTCAAAGTACAAGAGAGACCGTCCTGTGTGACACCAAGAGAAGAAATTAGCGTTTTTAAGTCATACACGATTGTCCAGGTTTGTAATGTTGTTTTTAGGAGAAACTTTAAATGTTTGGAATAATTAAATACTTCCGTACTGAGTCAGAACTGTTCACAGTGGTAGTGAATGGAACCAGACGTCCACTTCTAAAAGCTCCCTCACAGAAAGTTATTATATGAAATAGTTATGAATGCACGGCCTGATGCCTCAGACATACAGCTTTAAGAATCATTTGGCATGTAACAATGTTTAATTATTATTATTATTATTATTATTATTATTATTATTAGTTTATTGGTGAACACAGGGGCTAAGCTTTAATCCATCAATGCCGAGGTCAGAAAGCAGAGGCAGGGCCTCGGTGGTGGGGCCACGGATGAACAAGCGAGCTCTTCCATATGAGAGCTTTTCCCTTGGAGACCCCAATCATGTTTAAAATCCGAGCTGGAGAAGATCACGGACAAACACAAATGGATAAAAGTTGACTTTGGGTCGCCTGGGAAGCCCCCCCGGCCCGCCGTAAGACACCCTGAGAACTGTGACTCCAAGTCTTTCAAATGACTGTTTGTTTAAGTGGAGTTATGCTAAAAATGCCATAAGAGACATGGAGAGATAATATTGCTGCGGCTCATCCAGAACAGAGAGGACGGCTCCAGCGCGATGACGAACGGTCTGTTTGACTTCATGGATTTGGTCAGCTGGTCTGTCGGAAAGAAAGAGAGAGAAAGAGAGAGAGAAAAGAAAATAACGAGTGAGAAAACATTTGCCTTGGCTTGTTTTTTCACACGCTGCTGCTGCCGCTGAGGACATAAATCGACGTTCCGTGTAACTCGAAGCAGAGAGTCCTTCACGTTTACCAGCCCAACCACTGTAGACAGCATCTCCCAAACATCCCAGCGTCACTCTCTAGTGTTGCTTTATTCCAATACCCGGAGTCCTCACGTCCTGCCCCACTGAAACCTTTATTGTGGTAGACCAGCACATGCTCAGAAGAGCTGTATATGCCACCAGTCAAAAGTTTGGGCACACCTAACTGAATATATATATAGATGTTTAGATCTGAATGTGTTGAGAGACGAGTGTAAATAGTGAAACTGGAGCCCATGTACACAAATATTACTAAAACAAACATTTTATATTTTATTTAAATGTAAAACTGAGAATGTATATTTTTATAAGAGCTATAAAACCCCCAAACCAGTTTATCAGAACAAGATCTCAGCATCTACATCTTCTTCAGTCCTGTTAGAGAAGCAGCTCATGTGGCTCCTCATGAAGCTGCTGGTCAGAATGTTCAAAGTATGTAAACCTGCATCAGAGCAAATAAGCTCATTTCTAAAAGACCCTTTAAACATTCTTTAAACACAACCAGATGTTTAATTCTGCTCCAGGAATAATTCCATACCTCTTATTCTATAGTTCTGATCTCTTCACACTTATTCACTAATATTATTACTATTAATATAGTACAAATAAGAACCACCTGAGTGTGTGTGTCCAAATGATGACTGACATTGTAGGTGAAGCTCGATTTTATTATTGTTTTTAATAATATGCCCTGTGGTTTAAAACAGATATTAGTATGTATACAGTGTTTATTATATATTTGAAATATCAACTCGGTTCCAACTACAGAGTGGCCAGTCTGATTGTGTGATTCAGGCTTGTATACAGCTTTGAGATCGGATGCACGGATTCCGGAAAACAACAGACTTTTTCCGTAATTTTCTCCCATAGAGAATAAATAGGATGGAAAAGTGCACAGCAATCTACTGAACTTCTGCTCGACCGACAGACATAATTTCAAATACACTGGCTCAGGGCAGACCCCCGACCTTGACTGCAGTGTTGGTTTGACCTGCACTCGTTGTTGGTTTTTTCATCCCTCTTTTTTCCCCATAGCGTCCCATACATTTTCGAGTGCAGCCAAACATCATTGTTTCATTTAACCTACAGCCTTGCCTGTACTCACTCAGAGCAAATCCCCAAACACACTGACCCGCACTCCTCTACTTGTCGTTTATTTATCCCTCGTTCCTCGCCATTATCCTGCATTTCCTTCCGTTTATTTTCTAGTTTATGTTTAATCCCATTACACAGAGAATGAAAGATGATTCGGTCTCAACCTGCATACACAATATAAGAAAAGTGGAAATTCTTCAGACCCTAACACCAAGAATATTACTCCCCCCCACCCCCCCACTCCCCACTCTTGAGTAAAATGGGGCAAAGTTTAGTTGGGGAGGTGGGGGTCCGGGATCAGTGCGTCTAAGCAATCACTGTGTGTCCAGGACAGCAGTCGGAGCTGGATTTAAAAAGACCTCCTCAAGCAGAAATATTTGATCTCCTTTCATGAAATAAAGGACAGACAGAGAAAAGACAGGAGGAGAAAGAAAACCATCCACAGGGCTTTCCTTTCTTTCTTTGTGGCCCCGGATTATGGAGGCAAACGTCATATTTACTTTCTAACAGTTTTCAGTTCTCTACAGATTCAGTAAGATACAACATTAGGCCACAGATTATCGCTGTCCAGACAAAAACATGATTTCCAATTTTGACTATTTTTATTTTTAGATATCATTCAATCACAACGACTGTTGTTAACATTGTGTGAAAGTTTCATGATGAATGGACCAATAGAAATGCTGCAAAACAGCATGAAAAAATTCTGGTTCCATAGACTTTTCTATTACATTGAAAGTGAAGTTTTTGGTCTCTCCTGTAAAGCTTATTTGTTTTTATTTGGACAGTGATGATAGTTTGGTTAACAGAAATGCAGAAAGAAGTATATTTTGGGGGTTCTTGACATGAAATCTGAATAAAACAGTAACCTGAGAACCTGAGGGACACAATTGTCCAGTTTTCTGAACAAACTAACTAAGAAGACTAAAGCAAAATGTCAGCTCCTCTCTGAGTGGAGGAATCTGACGACTGGAAAAGAATTCAAAGAGAACTCAGTCAAAACTTGATGTAGGACAGATTTTCTGAAGATGTGAGTGAATCATCCATCTTCATCAGTATGATGATGATTTTGCCTTTGAGACCTGAACATTAAGCTGGATCTTCACAGTAATCATACGTCCTTATTTTAAGCTACATGCTTCTTTAGTGCAGCTTTAAAATTAATTTAAATTTTATCTGAAAGGCTGATGTAAACGTGCATTTCCTAAAGGAAAAGTATAGAAATTGCATGACTTAGCAGTTCCCCTGTGTTGTGAGGGGGTTGGTTGGTATGTGGTTGCCGTGGTATGCAAAGGGGTTGCTAGGATGTTGCTAATTGATTGCTATGGTGTTGCAATGCCATTGCTAGGTGGTTGCTGTGTTATCCCATAGGGTAAATTAGGTGTTGGACTGAACAACATCAAATCCTAATATTGCCAATTAAAAATCAATATGTTGTTGCTGGGAATTGCGAGGGTGTTGCTAGACTGTTTGTAAGGATATTAGTAAGGTGTTCATAGGTGTTTGCAAAATTGTTTTAAGTGTGTTTTAGGTGGTTGCTAGAATATTTACAGGTGGTTGCAACATTGTTTCAAGGGTCTTTATGGGCAGGTATCAGGAGTGTTACTGTAGTGATAATAGGTGGCTGCAAGCATGTCACTAGAGTTTTTGTGTTTTTCTAGAGTGTTTATTGGTGGTTGCAGACATGTTGCTAGAATGTTTTAGATGGTCACACGAGTATTGCAAGGGTGTTTAGAGATGGTGGCAAGGGTGTTAGTAGTGCGTTTATAGGTGGTTGCAATGGTGTTGCTAGAGTGTTTATAGGTGGTTACAACTATGTTGCTAATGTGTTTGTTGATGGTTGCAATGGTGTTGCTAGATTGTTCATAGATGGTTGCAAGGGTGTTGCTAGAATGTCCCTAAGTGGTTGCAACAGTGTTTCTAGAGTGTTCATAGGTGGTAGCAGGTGTGTTTCTAGAGTGTTTAAAGGTGGTTGCAAGGGTGCGTGAAATGTTGTGAAATGATTTCCAAAGTGACTTTTTTTCAAATGCATGAGATAATTTAGTGAAAATGTATATAAAGTATATTTAGGGAAATTTGATTGAATTAACAGAGACTGTGAGGTAAATATCATACACCATGCATTTTCAGTTGCTGTGATAAATAATTACAACCCTTCAAATAATTGCTTTGATCTTTAGCACAGAACTGAAGCATTTACCGAGTCAGAGGTGAACATGATAATAAATTAATGACAATATTTTTTTAATGGGACGTTTAGCCCCGAACAGCCTGACACTGAAACATTACCTGAATACAGGAGCTTCACTCTGCTGGCGTTTGGGCACATTGACAGGGGTCAGACACTGAGAGGAGGCATCTCCATACCTAGTGCCAAGCAGGAACGGGCAGCAGGCCAGAGAAGGTGGCAGGAATACAAACTGGTGAGCGTTATTGGTCAACCGAATCAGACCCCCCCCCACACACACACACACCCACCCTGCAGGCTCAGTAAGAACCTTGAACTACCTCATACCTGAATGTTAGGACATTTTCAACCCATGTGTATAGAAGAGTTCGGCTTTTATGTACAGATCTCTGACATGATAAAGATATTTTGGCTGCAAGTTTTAAACATAACTTTAAGTATTATATCTGTTTTACTGTATGTATTCAGTATATACAGTGTATTATTTGAAATATAGACATTTGTGTATTTTATTTATACTAAAAAAACATTTAGCACAAATTATTAATTTATACTTTTCATTCATTCATAAAATGACCAAATAAAAGCAATCTCAGATTTCCGTACCCCACTGTATATATATATATATATATATATACAGTGGGGTACGGAAATCTGAGATTGCTTTTATTTGGTCATTTAGGAAAAACCAACAGAACACTTTAGAATATTGAAAACAAATGAAAACACAAACATTATGAGAAAATAAAATTTTATGGTTAGAATTCAAATTTAAGTCAATTTCTAAAACAATTCACATTTTTTTCTAGTCTACCTCTACCTCTTCCCCTCTCTATCTCTTCCTCGCACTCTCTCTCTCTCTCGCTCTCTCTCCCTCTCTCGACACTCTGCCTCTCTCACTCTTGCTCTCACTTCCTCTCTCTCCCTCTCTCTCCCTCTTGCTCTCTTTTTCTCTCTCCCTCTCTCGCCCTCTTGCTCTCTCTCTCTCCCTCTTGCTCTCTTTCTCTCTCTCTTCATTTCTGTCTCTCTCTCTTTCTCTCCATTTCTCTCTCTCTATCTCTCCCTCTCTCTCTCTCTCTCTCTCTCTCTTACTCTGCAACATATTCTAATTAGAAGTGTCATTGAGTCTCAGAGCAGCTGATCAGTAAACGTGTTAGCGGATGCTAAATCTTTTGGACTCTCTCTCTCTCTCTCTCTCTCTCTCTCTCTCTCTCTCTTTCTTTCTCTCTCTCTCTCTCTCTCTCTCTCTCTCTCTCTCTCTCTCTCTCTCTCTCTCTCTCTCTCTCTCTCTCTCTAAAGCCTAATAGCTGCTTTAATAAAATAAACTGATACTAATGGGTGAGAGTGCTGGCGGAGAGCAGAGGGTGAAGTTAACAGATTAGCTGCTGTGTTTTGATTGATCGTCAGCGCGGTGCTGTAATTAGAGTGATTATGAGAACGCAGTGCTCTGCTGGAGACGGGACAGTGAAACTGCTCTGAGAGCAGTGCTGGAAACGAAGACTGGGTGGCAACTGCTATGACAGATGCTGTAATGTTTGATGTCATGATGTGTAACTCCAGAACATTAGGCCAAAATGAGCATGTGACATCAAATATTATGGATTACATTGTAGAGATTTATGATAATTAAATTAAATTTATGACATGTTTATGGTATAGTTATGATATGGTTATGATATGGATATGCCAACATAATGTAGCAGTTGTCAAATTAAACTGGTACAAACTGAGATTAGCTGAAGAGGAATGATGGGGTATAATATAATAAATCCAGATTTAACTTTATTAAAATCATAAAACAGAAACAGAAACATACATACTGGTATATAAATAAATCATTGCTGGAATAAACTTGCCTATCAAAGCTAATAAATCAAATCCAGTGTTAATCTATAACAGATGTTGTAGTCAGCTGCCACATGAGACTCATATGTTATTAATATACATTTACAGATTTTTTTTATTAAACTTTACTGCCAGAAATCATGGAATAAACATAAGGGAATAAAATTAAAAATTAAAAGTTAAAAAAACATTTAACTGTAATAATAGTTATAGCAATAGTAGTAATTGAAATAGTAATAATAGTAGTAGTAAATAGTAATAATAATTATAATAATTGTATTAATAGAAACAGTAGTGATAGTAATGTAATAGTAATGTGCTTTTCTATTTTACTTAGTAGAATTTCAGAAATATATGTGCATTAATTACTACATTAATATGAATGAGTATTTTTTAATGCACTAATTTTAGTTTGTAAAATTTGGACACAGCCCTGTATTAAATACATAAATAAATAAATAAATAGATAAATAAATAAATAAATAAACGTACACTGTAAAGAGGAGCTTCAATGGTACAACATCAATAATGACTTAACACAGAAACAAACAGTTGAATTAGTTTTATGAACCTGAACATGTAGATTAATGAAGGACGGTTTTAACTAATGTACATTTCTGAGTTAATTAAAATGAGTTCCACTGATTGTTACAACATACAGTGCAGTTTATATAGTGAGACTCGTTATTGTCTATCTTAATACTGTGTCTGTAAATGTCATATCAACCAATTATTTTTATTGTAATACAGTATTTACAGTAATATCGTATTTAAATATTTTACATTTTTACTCTGGTTAGTAATTTAGATACAGAAAATCTTTGGAAACAATAATTTATCAAATTATTAAGTGGAAACAACACTTATCAAATAAGGGGTTTCATCATTTTTACCAACTCCATACCAACTGAGCCTCTTTCACATTAACAATTATTATAAATCATTAACATCCAGAATGCCTTGTAAATATTAAGAGCTAACATAACAAAAAAAACTAAAGAAATTATTTACATTTATATTTACAATATCATTAATTAGTTAATAACTTCTTGATGTCCCCAGAAAGCTTGATTTGCTAAATGAACCATCTTCTATTTTCTAGATAATTCTAGATATTACTTAATAAAATAATAATAATAATAAAGCAATTATTAATATTATTTCAAATCTTTAGATATTTAGACATTTTTAGACTTATTGACTATTTTAAATGTTACAGTAATAACAGATATGTAACTTTTTCGGGTAAATTTCTGGTAATTAGGATAAATGGCATTGTTAGTCCAACCATGTGGTAAAAAGAAATGTTTTAATCAGTTTAAATTAATATAAATATATAAAAACAATGTACAAGAACTTTACACTGGACTCATATTTAATTCCATAGTGGATGTTTAATCTTTTAAAGTCAGTAAATAAACAGTCATTAAGACAAGTAGAAATGTGAGGTTGATTATGTGTGTACTCTGAGGGTGATGTGATGTGAGTGTGAAGTGTGAGGTTGATAATGTGTGTACTCTGAGGGTGATGTGATGTGAGTGTGAAGTGTGAGGTTGATTATGTGTGTACTCTGAAGGTGATGTGATGTGAGGGTGAAGTGTGAGGTTGATAATGTGTGTACTCTGAAGGTGATGTGATGTGAGGGTGAAGTGTGAGGTTGATAATGTGTGTACTCTGAAGGTGATGTGATGTGAGTGTGAAGTGTGAGGTTGATAATGTGTGTACTCTGAGGGTGATGTGATGTGAGTGTGAAGTGTGATGTGAGTGTGAAGTGTGATGTGACTCTGAAGGTGATGTGATGTGTGGTTGAAGTGTGAGGTTGATAATGTGTGTACTCAGAAGGTGATGTGATGTGAGTGTGAAGTGTGAGGTTGATAATGTGTGTACTCAGAAGGTGATGTGATGTGAGTGTGAAGTGTGAGGTTGATAATGTGTGTATTCTGAAGGTGATGTGATGTGTGGTTGAAGTGTGAGGTTGATTATGTGTGTATTCTGAAGGTGATGTGATGTGTGGTTGAAGTGTGAGGTTGATTATGTGTGTACTCTGAAGGTGATGTGATGTGAGGGTGAAGTGTGAGGTTGATAATGTGTGTACTCTGAAGGTGATGTGATGTGAGTGTGAATTGTGAGGTTGATAATGTGTGTACTCTGAAGGTGATGTGAGTGTGAAGTGTGAGGTTGATAATGTGTGTACTCTGAAGGTGATGTGATGTGAGTGTGAAGTGTGAGGTTGATAATGTGTGTACTCAGAAGGTGATGTGATGTGAGTGTGAAGTGTGAGGTTGATAATGTGTGTACTCAGAAGGTGATGTGATGTGAGTGTGAAGTGTGAGGTTGATAATGTGTGTACTCTGAAGGTGATGTGATGTGAGTGTGAAGTGTGAGGTTGATAATGTGTGTACTCTGAAGGTGATGTGCTGTGAGGGTGAAGTGTGAGGTTGATAATGTGTGTACTCAGAAGGTGATGTGATGTGAGTGTGAAGTGTGAGGTTGATAATGTGTGTACTCAGAAGGTGATGTGATGTGAGGGTGAAGTGTGAGGTTGATAATGTGTGTACTGTGAAGGTGATGTGAGTGTGAAGTGTGAGGTTGATAATGTGTGTACTCTGAAGGTGATGTGATGTGAGTGTGAAGTGTGAGGTTGATAATGTGTGTACTCAGAAGGTGATGTGATGTGAGTGTGAAGTGTGAGGTTGATAATGTGTGTACTCTGAGAGTGATGTGAGTGTGAAGTGTGAGGTTGATAATGTGTGTACTCAGAAGGTGATGTGATGTGAGTGTGAAGTGTGAGGTTGATAATGTGTGTACTCTGAAGGTGATGTGATGTGAGTGTGAAGTGTGAGGTTGATAATGTGTGTACTCAGAAGGTGATGTGATGTGAGTGTGAAGTGTGAGGTTGATAATGTGTGTACTCTGAAGGTGATGTGATGTGAGGGTGAAGTGTGAGGTTGATAATGTGTGTACTCTGAGGGTGATGTGATGTGAGTGTGAAGTGTGAGGTTGATAATGTGTGTACTCTGAAGGTGATGTGATGTGAGTGTGAAGTGTGAGGTTGATAATGTGTGTACTCTGAAGGTGATGTGATGTGAGGGTGAAGTGTGAGGTTGATAATGTGTGTACTCTGATGGTGATGTGATGTGAGTGTGAAGTGTGAGGTTGATAATGTGTGTACTCTGAGGGTGATGTGATGTGAGTGTGAAGTGTGAGGTTGATAATGTGTGTACTCTGAAGGTGATGTGATGTGAGGGTGAAGTGTGAGGTTGATAATGTGTGTACTCAGAAGGTGATGTGATGTGAGTGTGAAGTGTGAGGTTGATTATGTGTGTATTCTGAAGGTGATGTGATGTGAGGGTGAAGTGTGAGGTTGATTATGTGTGTATTCTGAAGGTGATGTGATGTGAGGGTGAAGTGTGAGGTTGATAATGTGTGTACTCTGAAGGTGATGTGATGTGAGTGTGAAGTGTGAGGTTGATTATGTGTGTACTCTGAAGGTGATGTGATGTGAGGGTGAAGTGTGAGGTTGATAATGTGTGTACTCTGAGGGTGATGTGATGTGAGTGTGAAGTGTGAGGTTGATTATGTGTGTATTCTGAAGGTGATGTGATGTGAGGGTGAAGTGTGAGGTTGATAATGTGTGTACTCTGAAGGTGATGTGATGTGAGGGTGAAGTGTGAGGTTGATAATGTGTGTACTCTGAAGGTGATGTGATGTGAGGGTGAAGTGTGAGGTTGATAATGTGTGTACTCTGAAGGTGATGTGATGTGAGTGTGAAGTGTGAGGTTGATTATGTGTGTACTCTGAAGGTGATGTGATGTGAGTGTGAAGTGTGAGGTTGATAATGTGTGTACTCTGAAGGTGATGTGATGTGAGTGTGAAGTGTGAGGTTGATAATGTGTGTACTCAGAAGGTGATGTGATGTGAGTGTGAAGTGTGAGGTTGATAATGTCTGCACTCTGAAGGTGATGTGATGTGAGGGTGAAGTGTGAGGTTGATAATGTGTGTACTCTGAAGGTGATGTGATGTGTGGTTGAAGTGTGAGGTTGATAATGTGTGTACTCTGAAGGTGATGTGATGTGAGGGTGAAGTGTGAGGTTGATTATGTGTGTACTCTGAGGGTGATGTGATGTGAGTGTGAAGTGTGAGGTTGATTATGTGTGTACTCTGAAGGTGATGTGATGTGAGTGTGAAGTGTGAGGTTGATAATGTGTGTACTCTGAAGGTGATGTGATGTGAGTGTGAAGTGTGAGGTTGATTATGTGTGTACTCTGAAGGTGATGTGATGTGAGTGTGAAGTGTGAGGTTGATAATGTGTGTACTCTGAAGGTGATGTGATGTGAGTGTGAAGTGTGAGGTTGATTATGTGTGTACTCTGAAGGTGATGTGATGTGAGTGTGAAGTGTGAGGTTGATAATGTGTGTACTCTGAAGGTGATGTGATGTGAGTGTGAAGTGTGAGGTTGATAATGTGTGTACTCTGAAGGTGATGTGATGTGAGTGTGAAGTGTGAGGTTGATTATGTGTGTACTCTGAGGGTGATGTGATGTGAGTGTGAAGTGTGAGGTTGATAATGTGTGTACTCTGAAGGTGATGTGATGTGAGTGTGAAGTGTGAGGTTGATTATGTGTGTACTCTGAGGGTGATGTGATGTGAGTGTGAAGTGTGATGTGAGTGTGAAGTGTGATGTGACTCTGAAGGTGATGTGATGTGAGTGTGAAGTGTGAGGTTGATTATGTGTGTACTCTGAAGGTGATGTGATGTGAGTGTGAAGTGTGAGGTTGATAATGTGTGTACTCTGAAGGTGATGTGAGTGTGAAGTGTGAGGTTGATAATGTGTGTACTCTGAAGGTGATGTGAGTGTGAAGTGTGAGGTTGATAATGTGTGTACTCAGAAGGTGATGTGATGTGAGTGTGAAGTGTGAGGTTGATAATGTGTGTACTCTGAAGGTGATGTGATGTGAGTGTGAAGTGTGAGGTTGATAATGTGTGTACTCTGAGGGTGATGTGATGTGAGTGTGAAGTGTGAGGTTGGTAATGTGTGTACTCTGAAGGTGATGTGATGTGAGTGTGAAGTGTGAGGTTGATTATGTGTGTACTCAGAAGGTGATGTGATGTGAGTGTGAAGTGTGAGGTTGATAATGTGTGTACTCAGAAGGTGATGTGATGTGAGTGTGAAGTGTGAGGTTGATAATGTGTGTACTCTGAAGGTGATGTGATGTGAGTGTGAAGTGTGAGGTTGATAATGTGTGTACTCTGAAGGTGATGTGCTGTGAGGGTGAAGTGTGAGGTTGATAATGTGTGTACTCAGAAGGTGATGTGATGTGAGTGTGAAGTGTGAGGTTGATAATGTGTGTACTCAGAAGGTGATGTGATGTGAGGGTGAAGTGTGAGGTTGATAATGTGTGTACTCTGAAGGTGATGTGAGTGTGAAGTGTGAGGTTGATAATGTGTGTACTCTGAAGGTGATGTGATGTGAGTGTGAAGTGTGAGGTTGATAATGTGTGTACTCAGAAGGTGATGTGATGTGAGTGTGAAGTGTGAGGTTGATAATGTGTGTACTCTGAGGGTGATGTGAGTGTGAAGTGTGAGGTTGATAATGTGTGTACTCAGAAGGTGATGTGATGTGAGGGTGAAGTGTGAGGTTGATAATGTGTGTACTCTGAAGGTGATGTGATGTGAGTGTGAAGTGTGAGGTTGATAATGTGTGTACTCAGAAGGTGATGTGATGTGAGTGTGAAGTGTGAGGTTGATAATGTGTGTACTCTGAAGGTGATGTGATGTGAGGGTGAAGTGTGAGGTTGATAATGTGTGTACTCTGAGGGTGATGTGATGTGAGTGTGAAGTGTGAGGTTGATAATGTGTGTACTCTGAAGGTGATGTGATGTGAGTGTGAAGTGTGAGGTTGATAATGTGTGTACTCTGAAGGTGATGTGATGTGAGGGTGAAGTGTGAGGTTGATAATGTGTGTACTCTGATGGTGATGTGATGTGAGTGTGAAGTGTGAGGTTGATAATGTGTGTACTCTGAGGGTGATGTGATGTGAGTGTGAAGTGTGAGGTTGATAATGTGTGTACTCTGAAGGTGATGTGATGTGAGGGTGAAGTGTGAGGTTGATAATGTGTGTACTCAGAAGGTGATGTGATGTGAGTGTGAAGTGTGAGGTTGATTATGTGTGTATTCTGAAGGTGATGTGATGTGAGGGTGAAGTGTGAGGTTGATTATGTGTGTATTCTGAAGGTGATGTGATGTGAGGGTGAAGTGTGAGGTTGATAATGTGTGTACTCTGAAGGTGATGTGATGTGAGTGTGAAGTGTGAGGTTGATTATGTGTGTACTCTGAAGGTGATGTGATGTGAGGGTGAAGTGTGAGGTTGATAATGTGTGTACTCTGAGGGTGATGTGATGTGAGTGTGAAGTGTGAGGTTGATTATGTGTGTATTCTGAAGGTGATGTGATGTGAGGGTGAAGTGTGAGGTTGATAATGTGTGTACTCTGAAGGTGATGTGATGTGAGGGTGAAGTGTGAGGTTGATAATGTGTGTACTCTGAAGGTGATGTGATGTGAGGGTGAAGTGTGAGGTTGATAATGTGTGTACTCTGAAGGTGATGTGATGTGAGTGTGAAGTGTAAGGTTGATTATGTGTGTACTCTGAAGGTGATGTGATGTGAGTGTGAAGTGTGAGGTTGATAATGTGTGTACTCTGAAGGTGATGTGATGTGAGTGTGAAGTGTGAGGTTGATAATGTGTGTACTCAGAAGGTGATGTGATGTGAGTGTGAAGTGTGAGGTTGATAATGTCTGCACTCTGAAGGTGATGTGATGTGAGGGTGAAGTGTGAGGTTGATAATGTGTGTACTCTGAAGGTGATGTGATGTGTGGTTGAAGTGTGAGGTTGATAATGTGTGTACTCTGAAGGTGATGTGATGTGAGGGTGAAGTGTGAGGTTGATTATGTGTGTACTCTGAGGGTGATGTGATGTGAGTGTGAAGTGTGAGGTTGATTATGTGTGTACTCTGAAGGTGATGTGATGTGAGTGTGAAGTGTGAGGTTGATAATGTGTGTACTCTGAAGGTGATGTGATGTGAGTGTGAAGTGTGAGGTTGATTATGTGTGTACTCTGAAGGTGATGTGATGTGAGTGTGAAGTGTGAGGTTGATAATGTGTGTACTCTGAAGGTGATGTGATGTGAGTGTGAAGTGTGAGGTTGATTATGTGTGTACTCTGAAGGTGATGTGATGTGAGTGTGAAGTGTGAGGTTGATAATGTGTGTACTCTGAAGGTGATGTGATGTGAGTGTGAAGTGTGAGGTTGATAATGTGTGTACTCTGAAGGTGATGTGATGTGAGTGTGAAGTGTGAGGTTGATTATGTGTGTACTCTGAGGGTGATGTGATGTGAGTGTGAAGTGTGAGGTTGATAATGTGTGTACTCTGAAGGTGATGTGAGTGTGAAGTGTGAGGTTGATAATGTGTGTACTCTGAAGGTGATGTGAGTGTGAAGTGTGAGGTTGATAATGTGTGTACTCAGAAGGTGATGTGATGTGAGTGTGAAGTGTGAGGTTGATAATGTGTGTACTCTGAAGGTGATGTGATGTGAGTGTGAAGTGTGAGGTTGATAATGTGTGTACTCTGAGGGTGATGTGATGTGAGTGTGAAGTGTGAGGTTGGTAATGTGTGTACTCTGAAGGTGATGTGATGTGAGTGTGAAGTGTGAGGTTGATTATGTGTGTACTCTGAAGGTGATGTGATGTGAGTGTGAAGTGTGAGGTTGATTATGTGTGTACTCTGAGGGTGATGTGAGTGTGAAGTGTGAGGTTGATTATGTGTGTACTCTGAAGGTGACGTGATGTGTGGTTGAAGTGTGAGGTTGATAATGTGTGTACTCTGAAGGTGATGTGCTGTGAGGGTGAAGTGTGAGGTTGATAATGTGTGTACTCAGAAGGTGATGTGATGTGAGGGTGAAGTGTGAGGTTGATAATGTGTGTACTCTGAAGGTGATGTGAGTGTGAAGTGTGAGGTTGATAATGTGTGTACTCTGAAGGTGATGTGATGTGAGGGTGAAGTGTGAGGTTGATTATGTGTGTACTCTGAAGGTGATGTGATGTGAGTGTGAAGTGTGAGGTTGATAATGTGTGTACTCTGAAGGTGATGTGATGTGAGTGTGAAGTGTGAGGTTGATAATGTGTGTACTCTGAGGGTGATGTGATGTGAGTGTGAAGTGTGATGTGAGTGTGAAGTGTGATGTGACTCTGAAGGTGATGTGATGTGTGGTTGAAGTGTGAGGTTGATAATGTGTGTACTCAGAAGGTGATGTGATGTGAGTGTGAAGTGTGAGGTTGATAATGTGTGTACTCAGAAGGTGATGTGATGTGAGTGTGAAGTGTGAGGTTGATAATGTGTGTATTCTGAAGGTGATGTGACGTGTGGTTGAAGTGTGAGGTTGATTATGTGTGTATTCTGAAGGTGATGTGATGTGTGGTTGAAGTGTGAGGTTGATTATGTGTGTACTCTGAAGGTGATGTGATGTGAGGGTGAAGTGTGAGGTTGATAATGTGTGTACTCTGAAGGTGATGTGATGTGAGTGTGAATTGTGAGGTTGATAATGTGTGTACTCTGAAGGTGATGTGAGTGTGAAGTGTGAGGTTGATAATGTGTGTACTCTGAAGGTGATGTGATGTGAGTGTGAAGTGTGAGGTTGATAATGTGTGTACTCAGAAGGTGATGTGATGTGAGTGTGAAGTGTGAGGTTGATAATGTGTGTACTCAGAAGGTGATGTGATGTGAGTGTGAAGTGTGCGGTTGATAATGTGTGTACTCTGAAGGTGATGTGATGTGAGTGTGAAGTGTGAGGTTGATAATGTGTGTACTCTGAAGGTGATGTGCTGTGAGGGTGAAGTGTGAGGTTGATAATGTGTGTACTCAGAAGGTGATGTGATGTGAGTGTGAAGTGTGAGGTTGATAATGTGTGTACTCAGAAGGTGATGTGATGTGAGGGTGAAGTGTGAGGTTGATAATGTGTGTACTCTGAAGGTGATGTGAGTGTGAAGTGTGAGGTTGATAATGTGTGTACTCTGAAGGTGATGTGATGTGAGTGTGAAGTGTGAGGTTGATAATGTGTGTACTCAGAAGGTGATGTGATGTGAGTGTGAAGTGTGAGGTTGATAATGTGTGTACTCTGAGGGTGATGTGAGTGTGAAGTGTGAGGTTGATAATGTGTGTACTCTGAAGGTGATGTGATGTGAGTGTGAAGTGTGAGGTTGATAATGTGTGTACTCTGAAGGTGATGTGATGTGAGTGTGAAGTGTGAGGTTGATTATGTGTGTACTCTGAGGGTGATGTGATGTGAGTGTGAAGTGTGAGGTTGATAATGTGTGTACTCTGAAGGTGATGTGAGTGTGAAGTGTGAGGTTGATAATGTGTGTACTCTGAAGGTGATGTGAGTGTGAAGTGTGAGGTTGATAATGTGTGTACTCAGAAGGTGATGTGATGTGAGTGTGAAGTGTGAGGTTGATAATGTGTGTACTCTGAAGGTGATGTGATGTGAGTGTGAAGTGTGAGGTTGATAATGTGTGTACTCTGAGGGTGATGTGATGTGAGTGTGAAGTGTGAGGTTGGTAATGTGTGTACTCTGAAGGTGATGTGATGTGAGTGTGAAGTGTGAGGTTGATTATGTGTGTACTCTGAAGGTGATGTGATGTGAGTGTGAAGTGTGAGGTTGATTATGTGTGTACTCTGAGGGTGATGTGAGTGTGAAGTGTGAGGTTGATTATGTGTGTACTCTGAAGGTGACGTGATGTGTGGTTGAAGTGTGAGGTTGATAATGTGTGTACTCTGAAGGTGATGTGCTGTGAGGGTGAAGTGTGAGGTTGATAATGTGTGTACTCAGAAGGTGATGTGATGTGAGGGTGAAGTGTGAGGTTGATAATGTGTGTACTCTGAAGGTGATGTGAGTGTGAAGTGTGAGGTTGATAATGTGTGTACTCTGAAGGTGATGTGATGTGAGGGTGAAGTGTGAGGTTGATTATGTGTGTACTCTGAAGGTGATGTGATGTGAGTGTGAAGTGTGAGGTTGATAATGTGTGTACTCTGAAGGTGATGTGATGTGAGTGTGAAGTGTGAGGTTGATAATGTGTGTACTCTGAGGGTGATGTGATGTGAGTGTGAAGTGTGATGTGAGTGTGAAGTGTGATGTGACTCTGAAGGTGATGTGATGTGTGGTTGAAGTGTGAGGTTGATAATGTGTGTACTCAGAAGGTGATGTGATGTGAGTGTGAAGTGTGAGGTTGATAATGTGTGTACTCAGAAGGTGATGTGATGTGAGTGTGAAGTGTGAGGTTGATAATGTGTGTATTCTGAAGGTGATGTGACGTGTGGTTGAAGTGTGAGGTTGATTATGTGTGTATTCTGAAGGTGATGTGATGTGTGGTTGAAGTGTGAGGTTGATTATGTGTGTACTCTGAAGGTGATGTGATGTGAGGGTGAAGTGTGAGGTTGATAATGTGTGTACTCTGAAGGTGATGTGATGTGAGTGTGAATTGTGAGGTTGATAATGTGTGTACTCTGAAGGTGATGTGAGTGTGAAGTGTGAGGTTGATAATGTGTGTACTCTGAAGGTGATGTGATGTGAGTGTGAAGTGTGAGGTTGATAATGTGTGTACTCAGAAGGTGATGTGATGTGAGTGTGAAGTGTGAGGTTGATAATGTGTGTACTCAGAAGGTGATGTGATGTGAGTGTGAAGTGTGCGGTTGATAATGTGTGTACTCTGAAGGTGATGTGATGTGAGTGTGAAGTGTGAGGTTGATAATGTGTGTACTCTGAAGGTGATGTGCTGTGAGGGTGAAGTGTGAGGTTGATAATGTGTGTACTCAGAAGGTGATGTGATGTGAGTGTGAAGTGTGAGGTTGATAATGTGTGTACTCAGAAGGTGATGTGATGTGAGGGTGAAGTGTGAGGTTGATAATGTGTGTACTCTGAAGGTGATGTGAGTGTGAAGTGTGAGGTTGATAATGTGTGTACTCTGAAGGTGATGTGATGTGAGTGTGAAGTGTGAGGTTGATAATGTGTGTACTCAGAAGGTGATGTGATGTGAGTGTGAAGTGTGAGGTTGATAATGTGTGTACTCTGAGGGTGATGTGAGTGTGAAGTGTGAGGTTGATAATGTGTGTACTCAGAAGGTGATGTGATGTGAGGGTGAAGTGTGAGGTTGATAATGTGTGTACTCTGAAGGTGATGTGATGTGAGTGTGAAGTGTGAGGTTGATAATGTGTGTACTCAGAAGGTGATGTGATGTGAGTGTGAAGTGTGAGGTTGATAATGTGTGTACTCTGAAGGTGATGTGATGTGAGGGTGAAGTGTGAGGTTGATAATGTGTGTACTCTGAGGGTGATGTGATGTGAGTGTGAAGTGTGAGGTTGATAATGTGTGTACTCTGAAGGTGATGTGATGTGAGTGTGAAGTGTGAGGTTGATAATGTGTGTACTCTGAAGGTGATGTGATGTGAGGGTGAAGTGTGAGGTTGATAATGTGTGTACTCTGATGGTGATGTGATGTGAGTGTGAAGTGTGAGGTTGATAATGTGTGTACTCTGAGGGTGATGTGATGTGAGTGTGAAGTGTGAGGTTGATAATGTGTGTACTCTGAAGGTGATGTGATGTGAGGGTGAAGTGTGAGGTTGATAATGTGTGTACTCAGAAGGTGATGTGATGTGAGTGTGAAGTGTGAGGTTGATTATGTGTGTATTCTGAAGGTGATGTGATGTGAGGGTGAAGTGTGAGGTTGATTATGTGTGTATTCTGAAGGTGATGTGATGTGAGGGTGAAGTGTGAGGTTGATAATGTGTGTACTCTGAAGGTGATGTGATGTGAGTGTGAAGTGTGAGGTTGATTATGTGTGTACTCTGAAGGTGATGTGATGTGAGGGTGAAGTGTGAGGTTGATAATGTGTGTACTCTGAGGGTGATGTGATGTGAGTGTGAAGTGTGAGGTTGATTATGTGTGTATTCTGAAGGTGATGTGATGTGAGGGTGAAGTGTGAGGTTGATAATGTGTGTACTCTGAAGGTGATGTGATGTGAGGGTGAAGTGTGAGGTTGATAATGTGTGTACTCTGAAGGTGATGTGATGTGAGGGTGAAGTGTGAGGTTGATAATGTGTGTACTCTGAAGGTGATGTGATGTGAGTGTGAAGTGTGAGGTTGATTATGTGTGTACTCTGAAGGTGATGTGATGTGAGTGTGAAGTGTGAGGTTGATAATGTGTGTACTCTGAAGGTGATGTGATGTGAGTGTGAAGTGTGAGGTTGATAATGTGTGTACTCAGAAGGTGATGTGATGTGAGTGTGAAGTGTGAGGTTGATAATGTCTGCACTCTGAAGGTGATGTGATGTGAGGGTGAAGTGTGAGGTTGATAATGTGTGTACTCTGAAGGTGATGTGATGTGTGGTTGAAGTGTGAGGTTGATAATGTGTGTACTCTGAAGGTGATGTGATGTGAGGGTGAAGTGTGAGGTTGATTATGTGTGTACTCTGAGGGTGATGTGATGTGAGTGTGAAGTGTGAGGTTGATTATGTGTGTACTCTGAAGGTGATGTGATGTGAGTGTGAAGTGTGAGGTTGATAATGTGTGTACTCTGAAGGTGATGTGATGTGAGTGTGAAGTGTGAGGTTGATTATGTGTGTACTCTGAAGGTGATGTGATGTGAGTGTGAAGTGTGAGGTTGATAATGTGTGTACTCTGAAGGTGATGTGATGTGAGTGTGAAGTGTGAGGTTGATTATGTGTGTACTCTGAAGGTGATGTGATGTGAGTGTGAAGTGTGAGGTTGATAATGTGTGTACTCTGAAGGTGATGTGATGTGAGTGTGAAGTGTGAGGTTGATAATGTGTGTACTCTGAAGGTGATGTGATGTGAGTGTGAAGTGTGAGGTTGATTATGTGTGTACTCTGAGGGTGATGTGATGTGAGTGTGAAGTGTGAGGTTGATAATGTGTGTACTCTGAAGGTGATGTGATGTGAGTGTGAAGTGTGAGGTTGATTATGTGTGTACTCTGAGGGTGATGTGATGTGAGTGTGAAGTGTGATGTGAGTGTGAAGTGTGATGTGACTCTGAAGGTGATGTGATGTGAGTGTGAAGTGTGAGGTTGATTATGTGTGTACTCTGAAGGTGATGTGATGTGAGTGTGAAGTGTGAGGTTGATAATGTGTGTACTCTGAAGGTGATGTGAGTGTGAAGTGTGAGGTTGATAATGTGTGTACTCTGAAGGTGATGTGAGTGTGAAGTGTGAGGTTGATAATGTGTGTACTCAGAAGGTGATGTGATGTGAGTGTGAAGTGTGAGGTTGATAATGTGTGTACTCTGAAGGTGATGTGATGTGAGTGTGAAGTGTGAGGTTGATAATGTGTGTACTCTGAAGGTGATGTGATGTGAGTGTGAAGTGTGAGGTTGATAATGTGTGTACTCTGAGGGTGATGTGATGTGAGTGTGAAGTGTGAGGTTGGTAATGTGTGTACTCTGAAGGTGATGTGATGTGAGTGTGAAGTGTGAGGTTGATTATGTGTGTACTCTGAAGGTGATGTGATGTGAGTGTGAAGTGTGAGGTTGATTATGTGTGTACTCTGAGGGTGATGTGAGTGTGAAGTGTGAGGTTGATTATGTGTGTACTCTGAAGGTGACGTGATGTGTGGTTGAAGTGTGAGGTTGATAATGTGTGTACTCTGAAGGTGATGTGCTGTGAGGGTGAAGTGTGAGGTTGATAATGTGTGTACTCTGAAGGTGATGTGATGTGAGTGTGAAGTGTGAGGTTGATAATGTGTGTACTCAGAAGGTGATGTGATGTGAGGGTGAAGTGTGAGGTTGATAATGTGTGTACTCTGAAGGTGATGTGAGTGTGAAGTGTGAGGTTGATAATGTGTGTACTCTGAAGGTGATGTGATGTGAGTGTGAAGTGTGAGGTTGATAATGTGTGTACTCTGAAGGTGATGTGATGTGAGTGTGAAGTGTGAGGTTGATAATGTGTGTACTCAGAAGGTGATGTGATGTGAGTGTGAAGTGTGAGGTTGATAATGTGTGTACTCTGAGGGTGATGTGAGTGTGAAGTGTGAGGTTGATAATGTGTGTACTCAGAAGGTGATGTGATGTGAGGGTGAAGTGTGAGGTTGATAATGTGTGTACTCTGAGGGTGATGTGATGTGAGTGTGAAGTGTGAGGTTGATAATGTGTGTATTCTGAAGGTGATGTGATGTGAGTGTGAAGTGTGAGGTTGATTATGTGTGTACTCTGAAGGTGATGTGATGTGAGTGTGAAGTGTGAGGTTGATAATGTGTGTACTCTGAAGGTGATGTGATGTGAGGGTGAAGTGTGAGGTTGATAATGTGTGTACTCTGAAGGTGATGTGATGTGAGGGTGAAGTGTGAGGTTGATAATGTGTGTACTCTGAAGGTGATGTGATGTGAGGGTGAAGGGTTCTAGACAGAACCAGGTCTCTACTGCAGAACCCCAGAAGAACCTGTTTAGGGCTGTATGTATGTGTACAATGATCTTTGGTAGATTGTTTCCACCAGTTCATCAGTGTGACATGATCAGACGCAGTGGTCCCCCGGGTGGACAGGGGGTGTCGGGGGTGTCGGGGGTGTCGGGGGCTGGTGGTGTTGGGAGGGGGGCCGGTGTTGCCCATGGAAATGAGCCCCATTCATGGCTGGCTTTGGGCATATGGCGCTGCTTTGTCCCGGGTCGGTGAGGCAGAAGTGATGCAATTTGTTGGCATGTCCTGTCACTTCAGCAGAGAGAGAGAGAGAGAGAGAGAGAGAGAGAGAGAGACATAGAGAAAAGGGGAGACAGAGAGAGAGAGAGATAAAGAGAGAGAGAGAGAGAGAGAGAGAGAGAGAGAGAGAGAGACAGAGAGAGAGAGAGAGAGAGAGAGAGAAAGAGACACAGACATAGAGAAAAGGGGAGACAGAGAGAGAGAGAGATAAAGAGAGACAGAGAGAGAGAGAGAGAGGCAGTGTAAGAAAGAGAGAGAGGTAGTGAGAGAAAGAGAAAGAAAAAAAGAGACACAGACATAGAGAAAAGGGGAGACAGAGAGAGAGAGAGTAAAAGAGGCAGAGAGAAAAAGGCAGAGATAGAGAGGAGGGAGAGAGGGAAAGAGAGACAGAAAAAGGAGAGAGAGAAAGAGAGAGGTAGAGAGAGAAAGAGAGACAGAGAGGGTGTGAGAAAAACAAAAAGAGAGAGAGAAAGAGAGAGAGGCAGTGAGAGAAAGAGAGAGAGGTAGTGAGAGAAAGAGAAAGAAAAAAAGAGACACAGACATAGAGAAAAGGGGAGACAGAGAGAGAGAGAGTAAAAGAGGCAGAGAGAAAAAGGCAGAGATAGAGAGGAGGGAGAGAGGGAAAGAGAGACAGAAAAAGGAGAGAGAGAGAAAGAGAGAGGTAGAGAGAGAAAGAGAGACAGAGAGGGTGTGAGAAAAACAAAAAGAGAGAGAGAAAGAGAGAGAGAGAGGCAGAGAGTATGAGAGAAACAGAAAGAGAGAGAGAAAGAGAGAGTATGAGAGAAACAGAAAGAGAGAGAAAGAGAAAGAGAGTATGAGTCAGAGAGAGAGAGAGAGAGAAAGAGAAAGAGAGTATGAGAGAAAAAGAAAGAGAGAGAGAAAGAGAGAGAGAGAGAGTATGAGAAAAACAGAAAGAGAGAGAGAGAGAGAGAGAGTATGAGAAAAACAGAAAGAGAGAGAGAAAGAGAGAGGCAGAGAGTATGAGAGAAACAGAAAGAGAGAGAGAAAGAGAGAGTATGAGAGAAACAGAAAGAGAGAGAAAGAGAAAGAGAGTATGAGTCAGAGAGAGAGAGAGAGAGAAAGAGAAAGAGAGTATGAGAGAAAAAGAAAGAGAGAGAGAAAGAGAGAGAGAGAGAGAGTATGAGAAAAACAGAAAGAGAGAGAGAAAGAGAGAGAGAGTACTTTCTCTCTTTCCCATGCTTTCTCTTTCTTTTTCTGTCTCTTCTTATCTTATTTTCCCCACTTTATCTTCATTTCTTTCTTTCTTTTTTCTTTATCTTTATCTCTATCTTTATCTTTATCTCTATCTTTATCTCTATCTTTATCTCTATCTTTATCTTTATCTCTATCTTTATCTTTATCTTTATCTTTATCTTTATCTTTATCTTTATCTTTATCTCTATCTTTATCTCTATCTCTATCTTTATCTCTATCTTTATCTTTATCTCTGTCTCTATCTCTATCTTTATCTTTATCTCTATCTCTATCTTTATCTTTATCTTTATCTTTATCTTTATCTCTATCTTTATCTTTATCTCTATCTTTATCTTTATCTTTATCTTTATCTTTATCTCTATCTTTATCTTTATCTCTATCTTTATCTCTATCTTTATCTTTATCTTTATCTTTATCTTTATCTCTATCTTTATCTTTATCTTTATCTCTATCTCTATCTCTATCTTTATCTTTATCTTTATCTCTATCTTTATCTTTATCTTTATCTCTATCTTTATCTTTATCTCTATCTCTATCTTTATCTTTATCTTTATCTTTATCTTTATCTTTATCTCTATCTTTATCTTTATCTTTATCTTTATCTTTATCTCTATCTTTATCTTTATCTTTATCTCTATCTTTATCTTTATCTCTATCTTTATCTCTAAAGATTATACAGATATTAATAGGTTTTAAGAATTTTACATGAGGTGTTCTGGACATTCTGTGGGAGCTGTATTAAAACTTATATCTTTATATCATTATGGACACAACAACCATAACAACCATAGTTACAACAACAACAACAACAACACAACAACAACAACACAACAACAACAAAAATAACAACAAGGAGAAGAACATCATCATCAACAACAATAATAATAGATTATTATATTAATACAGCACGATGCCACAGAATACTAACGTAGATGTGAAGAACCAGTTTAAATATACAGAACGTGTAGACGGTGTGAAGGTTCTATACCAGTTAACAACACATTCAAACCCAGAACCAGTACAGAACCATATTATACACACTTTCAAATCATGAGCAGCTCTATTTATCATTCTGGAGACCTAATATATATATACATATATTTATCTAAATATTATACTCATATTTAATATAAAGTTTTCTTTCCAGATCTATTATTGAAACAAATGGGTGAAATGTAAAAGATGGCTATATTAATATAAATAGATATTTATATGTAGAGATAAATGTAAATGTATATATAGACATATAAATTAATATTGAATATTTTGTATGTCAGTTTAAATCCTCATATATTTTATTGTTAAGTTTGGGCCAAATTTTGTACTACAGTCATATAACGTTCATCTGTAAGAAGTTCAACATTCATAAAACAACAGAACGCTTCACGTCTAATCTGAACCATGCCGTGTGAGTCGGGACGTGGATATTAAAGTTAATATGTTATGATATAGAGAAGGAAGCGTGTGAGGATCTGCAGCTCTGCTTTCTGATGAACATTCTGAAACCTCCTGGGACTCAGTGTGAGCTGTGGAAGCTTTACTCCAGGGATAATGGCCGAGTCTTTGTGAAACATTAAATCCACTTTGAGCCTCTATTGCGGGATGTTTGCTTATAGTTGACCTCACCTTCTGGTGGGATCTTCTCGCTGGGAGAAAGTCTCCCGAGGCTGTGGGAATAAAGGGTTTCCCCCCCACCGGGACGTCCTGAGCAGTGAATGGATCGTGGTGGGACACGTCACATAGAAACGGCATTAGGTCTGCTCCGTGCGCGGTGGCGCCTCTGGAACCGTAAAAAACCTCTACTGCAGGAAGGAAACATCAAATGAGATCCATACGGGCCGTGTATCCAATAAGCCTGAGAGATGAGGGGTTAATACTATCATGATCAAACAGTGAAACAACACGAGAGCCCCCGCAGAACCCTGTGGTGGGAATGGTGGGCTTGTATTGAGCTTTTTGGTCCGATGTATGGTTTTCATATAATCTTCATTAAATACTTATTTTAGCAGTAGTTGCAAAGTCATCTACTGTAATACTGCTCTCTAGTCCTCTATGTGTCTAATCTACAACTGAGCCTCACTTCTCTGTGTGTCTAATCTACAACTGTACTGAGCCTCACTCCTCTATGTGTCTAATCTACAACTGTACTGAGCCTCACTCCTCTATGAGTCTAATCTACAACTGTACTGAGCCTCATTTCTCTGTGTCTATTCTACAACTGTACTGAGCCCCACTTCTCTATGTGTCTAATCTACAACTGTACTGAGCCTCACTCCTCTATGTGTCTAATCTACAACTGTACTGAGCCTCACTCCTCTGTGTCTAATCTACAACTGTACTGAGCCTCATTTCTCTGTGTCTATTCTACAACTGTACTGAGCCCCACTTCTCTATGTGTCTAATCTACAACTGTACTGAGCCTCACTCCTCTATGTGTCTAATCTACAACTGTACTGAGCCCCACTTCTCTATGTGTCTAATCTACAACTGTACTGAGCCTCACTTCTCTGTGTGTCTACTCTACAACTGTACTGAGCCCCACTCCTCTATGTGTCTAATCTACAACTGTACTGAGCCCCACTTCTCTATGTGTCTAATCTACAACTGTACTGAGCTTCACTTCTCTATGTGCCCAATCTACAACTGTACTGAGCCCCACTTCTCTATGTGTCTAATCTACAACTGTACTGAGCCTCACTTCTCTGTGTGTCTACTCTACAACTGTACTGAGCCCCACTCCTCTATGTGTCTAATCTACAACTGTACTGAGCCCCACTTCTCTATGTGTCTAATCTACAACTGTACTGAGCTTCACTTCTCTATGTGCCCAATCTACAACTGTACTGAGCCCCACTTCTCTATGTGTCTAATCTACAACTGTACTGAGCTTCACTTCTCTATGTGCCCAATCTACAACTGTACTGAGCCTCACTTCTCTGTGTCTAATCTACAACTGTACTGAGCCTCACTTCTCTATGTGCCCAATGTACAACTGTACTGAGCCTCACTTCTCTATGTGCCCAATCTACAACTGTACTGAGCCTCACTTCTCTGTGTGTCTAATCTACAACTATACTGAGCCTCACTTCTCTATGTGTCCAATCTACAACTGTACTGAGCCCCACTCCTCTATGTGTCTAATCTACAACTGTACTAAGACTGACTTCTCTATGTGTCTAATCTACAACTGTACTGAGCCTCACTTCTCTGTGTCTAATCTACAACTGTACTGAGCCTTACTTCTCTGTGTCCAATCTCCAACTGTACTGAGCCTTACATCTATATATGTCTAATTTAAACTGTACTGAGCCTCACTTCTCTATGTGTCTAATCTACAACTGTACAGAGCCTCACTTCTCTATGTGTCTAATCTACAGCTGTACTGAGCCTCACTCCTCTATGTGTCTAATCTACAACTGTACTGAGCCTCACTTCTCTGTGTGTCTAATCTACAACTGTACTGAGCCCCACTTCTCTGAGTCTAATCTACAACTGTACTAAGCCCCACTTCTCTATGTGTCTAATCTACAACTGTACTGAGCCCCACTTCTCTGTGTCTAATCTACAACTGTACTGAGCCCCACTTCTCTATGTGTCTAATCTACAACTGTACTGAGCCTCACTTCTCTATGTGTCTAATCTACAACTGTACAGAGCCTCACTTCTCTGTGTGTCTAATCTACAGCTGTTCTGAGCCTCACTCCTCTATGTGTTTAATCTACAACTGTACTGAGCCTCACTTCTCTATGTGTCTAATCTACAACTGTACTGAGCCTTACTTCTCTATGTGTCTAATCTACAACTGTACTGAGCCTTACTTCTCTATGTGTTTAATCTACAACTGTACTGAGCCTCACTTCTCTATGTGTCTAATCTACAACTGTACTGAGCCTCACTCCTCTATGTGTCTAATCTACAACTGTACTGAGCCTCACTTCTCTGTGTGTCTAATCTACAACTGTACTGAGCCTCACTTCTCTGTGTCTAATCTACAACTGTACTGAGCCTCACTCCTCTATGTGTCTAATCTACAACTGTACTGAGCCCCACTCCTCTATGTGTCTAGTCTACAACTGTACAGAGCCCCACTTCTCTATGTGTCCAATCTACAACTGTACTGAGTCTCACTTCTCTATGTGTCTAATCTACAACTGTACTGAGTCTCACTTCTCTATGTACCTACTGCCCCTCAGTCCTCTATGTGTCTAATCCACAGCTATGCTAAAACTCACTCCTTGATGTCTAATCTACAGTCTAATCTACAGTTATGATGTGCCTCACTCCTCTGTGTCCAATTCACAGCAATACTGACCATCACTCCCCTGTGTGTCTAATCCACAGTTATACTGACCCTCACTCCTCTATGTCTTTCACTTTCTATGACTTTCACTCCTATATGTGACTTTCACTCCTATATGTGTCTAATCTACAGCTATACTGAACCTCACTCCTCTGTGTGTCTAATCCAAAGTCATACTCATCCTCACTCCTCCATATTTTTTTTCCATATTTGTACTGACCCTCACTCCTCTGTGTCTAATTAATAGTTACACTGACTCTCACTCCTCTATGTGTCTAATCTACACCTATACCGAACTTCACTCTTCTATGTGTCTAATCTACATATATACTTAGCGTCACTCCTCTATATGTCTAATCCACAGTCACCCAGACCCTCACTCCTCTATGTGTCTAATCCATAGCCATTCTGACCCTCACTCCTCTGTGTCTCATCCACAGTCATACTGACCCTCACTCCTCTATGTGTCTAATCCACAGTCATACTGACCCTCACTCCTCTATGTGTCTAATCCACAGTCATACTGACCCTCACTCCTCTATGTGTCTAATCCACAGTTATGCTGAGTCTCATGCATCTATGTATCTAATACATAGTCATACTGATCCTCACTCCTCTATTTGTCTAATCCACAGTTATGCTGAGTCTCAGTCCTCAATGTCTAATCTACCGTTATACTGACCCTCACTCCTCTATGTGTCAAATCCACAGTTATACTGATTATCGGTCCTTAATGTGTCTAATCCACAGCTACACTGAGCTTCACTCACGTCTAAGGTGTAGCCATACTGATCTAAGTGTCTAATCCACTCTCACACTGACCCGCACTCCTCCATGTGTCCAATCCACAGCCATACTGATCCTCACTCAGTATACATGCTTTGAAAGATTCCACAGTAAGCAGGTGAATTGGTAGCGTGTGAGGAGATCCTGATTGGATATAAATTAGTTCCATCAAAGGCTCCGTCTACAAGCACATGGTGAGAAAATCATCCAACCTTTCTTCGAGTAAGATCAGAAACAATGTAGGTATTTAAACATCAACAAAAGCCACACTTCCGCTGCAGCAGGACAGTGGTCTACAAGTGCTGTCAGTCAGTGACCCTGAAAAATGACCCTCTCATTGCTCTTTCTCACCCTGGGGTCTCGGGTGTGACGGGTACCGTGGCAGCCAATGACATTTCTAATTATGACAGACGTACAATCACCTAGATTAGGAAAGAACCTACATTGTATCTGCACAGGTAATGAAACGCCCCTGATGTTGAGCTGGCTCTAGAAGCCACATGGATTAGAAGTTTGGCTTAGCACTGCTGCAGTGGATATGAGAATCAGAGGAGCCTTTAGGACCTCCAACTGTTCCACATTTTAGTTCTGTTCATGCTCCCTGCACACCTCATCCACTCGACCAAGACCTCCACAAAGCTGATTATATGACTGAGCAACAGAGCCAATGAGCAGACTGGAGTGAAGACTGTAGCTCCTGGGAGACCAATCACAAAACGAATGTGTATTTTGAGTATTCTCGCTGAGCATCTGCAATATTGTACAAAACTCCAGTCCATATGACCACGATGTACAAGTTATTCACTTCTCAGATGTTTCTGAGGGGCTTCAATGTCAAGGGACGTAAGATCTACTTGAACTTTATGAATGGACGACGCTCTGGATGAACCACCTTCACAGACATGTATGTAATGATAGTCAACAGCATCAAACACCTCCTAAAAGTACTGAATGTAACTGCTGCACCAAGAAGATAAAAGTACTGAATCCGCTGCATCATTTAAGGTGGAATGTGAGAATTTAAATAAGAAGATAAAAGTACTGAATCCGCTGCATCATTTAAGGTGGAATATGAGAATTCAAACAAGAAGATAAAAGTACTGAATCCACTGCATCATTTAAGGTGGAATGCGAGAATTTAAATAAGAAGATAAAAGTACTGAATCCGCTGCATCATTTAAGGTGGAATATGAGAATTCAAACAAGAAGATAAAAGTACTGAATCCACTGTATCATTTAAGGTGGAATGTGAGAATTCAAACAAGAAGATAAAAGTACTGAATCCGCTGCATCATTTAGGGTGGAATGTGAGAATTCAAACAAGAAGATAAAAGTACTGAATCCGCTGCATCATTTAAGGTGCAATGGGAACATTCAAATAAGAAGATAAAAGTACTGAATCCGCTGCATCATTTAAGGTGGAATATGAGAATTCAAACAAGAAGATAAAAGTACTGAATCCGCTGCATCATTTAAGGTGGAATGGGAACATCCAAAGAAGAAGATAAAAGTACTGAATGTAACTGCTGTACCATTTAAGGTGGAATGTGAGAATTCAAACAGGATGATAAAAGTGCTGAATCTGCTGCACCATTTAAGGTGGAATGTGAGAATTCAAACAAGAAGATAAAAGTACTGAATCCACTGCATCATTTAAGGTGGAATGTGAGAATTCAAACAAGAAGATAAAAGTACTGAATCCGCTGCATCATTTAAGGTGGAATAGGAACATTCAAACACAAAGTTAAAAGTACTGAATCCGCTGCACCATTTAAGGTGGAATGTGAGAATTCAAACAAGAAGATAAAAGTACTGAATGTAACAGCTGCACCATTTAAGGTGGAATGTGAGAATTCAAACAAGAAGATAAAAGTACTGAATGTAACAGCTGCACCATTTAAGGTGGAATGTGAGAATTCAAACAAGAAGATAAAAGTACTGAATGTAACCGCTGCACCATTTAAGGTGAAATGTGAGAATTCAAACAAGAAGATAAAAGTACTGAATGTAACAGCTGCACCATTTAAGGTGGAATGTGAGAATTCAAACAAGAAGATAAAGGTACTGAATGTAACAGCTGCACCATTTAAGGTGGAATGTGAGAATTCAAACAAGAAGATAAAGGTACTGAATGTAACAGCTGCACCATTTAAGGTGGAATGTGAGAATCTGGCCAAAAACTGCAGTACCAAAATGTAACTGCTCTGCAATTTAAGGTGGAAATGGAAATTGTTAACAAGAAGCTGAGATGATGGAATGCAATGGCTGCTCCATTTAAGGTGGAAAAGGGAAAAAAATATATTCTACAAGAAGCTAACACACCTAAATGTAGCTCTACTGCTGCATCAGTTAAGGTGGAATAGGAAAGTCTGAACAAGAAGCTGGAAAAGGAAAGCTAAAACCAGAGGCTGAGGCACCCAAATGTGTCTGCCGCACCATTTTAGGTGGAATGCTTAAAAGTACACAGGACATGGGCATATGAGAAGCTGACTTCAGTTTCTTAGAGAGATGAAGGTCACGAGGTGGAGGTAAGGAAGTTGCTGTGTTTCTGCTTGACACGTGATCAGTTTATACCATGTCTTTAAACACCTCAGTGTCACTGCTGGACTGAGAATCGTCCACCAACCAAAACTATCTAGACAGCAGTGTCCTGTGGGCGGCGTCCTGTGTCCACTGATGAAGAACTAGAGGAACTCAAACTGTGCAGCAGCAGATGAGCTACTGTCTCTGACTTTACATCTACAAGGTGGACCAGCAAGTAGTAGGAGTGTCTAATAGACACTCACACCAGCACAACACACACTAACACACCACCAACACGTCAGTGTCACTGCAGTGCTGAGAATGATTCACCTCCCTAATAGTATCTGCTCTGTGGTGGTCCTGTAGGGGTCCTGGTCATCAAAGAACAGAGTAATAAAGTATACAGAGAATCAGATGAACTACAGTCTGTAAGTGGAGCTCCTGTATGGTCAGTGGAGCTGATAGAGTGGGCAGTGTGTGTAGATACAGGGAGGTGGTTTTATTGTTATGGCTGATCGGTGTATCTTTTGAATGTTTTCAGTCGTAAGAATATCTTCAAACACTGAAGTCGTGCAAGTGGAGTCATGAAAAACAGACTGTACATCATATGGAAAGTGGCAGGCTCATTTGATTAATGGAGTCCTGCTCTGGCTCTCTGTATTAATCAACAAACAACCTGACCTCATCAATCTCTGGATGAGTTCATTCAATCAATAGAGACACTCGCTGAAGTCCAGACGTGTCGAGTAGCATGAAGAGCAGTGCAAACAGTCACAAACGTCATTTGGCGAGATGTTAAAGTGAGTATTGAACACTCTGGGTGGGATGCTTGGAGATGGGGTAAGCTTAGTCTGGGCTTACATTGCTATGGCAGTAATGATTCACTATTGGAAATCTACCTCATTCCTGGCTTTGGATTTATCTGGGCATCTGCAGAAGAACTAAAATAATCTGAACACTGTGAGCTGTCTGCGAGTTGAAGGGCTTTACAAGCAGATAAGAGATCATACTGACAGATTTTTAAAAAGTCTAAAAAACGTTAGCTTTGTTTTGTTATGGTGCCTGTAGTAAATGTGTAGCTACACAGTAAGAATGCATGCATAACTTTATATAATTCATAGTTACTGAACAGAAATGACTTATGTATGTAGTATACTTACAGTATGAGTGGTTAAAGTAGTCCAGCACAAGAAAATACACGTGTATGTGTTTTCAGTCCAGTGTATTTATTCACAGGTTTAACAGCATATCATCGCTGCCCAGAGAAAATTCTCTTATGTGATAACACATGTGTAATTAAATGAGGGTGATTACACTCATATGAACTACTTTTATTCCAGCAAGTTATTTTTGATTGTAACAGATGCATAATAGTCTACATTATCAGAGTACTTGGACAGCATCTGCACAGGAAATGTTTTTGTGTAGACTTTAAATTTTAACATGCTTTAATTATGTTTTAATTTATAGTCTATACATTTTTACATTTGAATTATCTTTGGATGTTTTTATTTGTAAAGCAAACCACAGTGTAAAAAATATGTTATATAACAAAAAGTTAAAGGTATTATTATAATTTATTATAAATATGACTGACAATTTACTCAAGCTGTGTGAATCATAATTACACATACACATAGTTGGTTCAATGGTTATAAATGAAATACATTACAGTGTCCTATATGTTATTACTTTATAAAAGTGCTGCTACACTGATGCCTGATTCAGGTATTAGAGGTAGTCTTACACTAATCATGTATCACTGCTGCCTGAACAGACCTTTTATCTAATTTTTTGTCATTTTTTAGGTTTTGCCATAGTCCTTTACAGTGTATGTATATGTATATTATATGTATAAAATATGTAAATTTTATATTGAATGTACCGAAAGAAATTACCCAAAATGATTTGTAAAGAAAACTGGTTCCTTTGACTTACATTGTAATGAAAGTCGGTTTCTTATTTCTCCTGTAATTTTTTTTTTAGTTATTTGGAGGTAGAAGGTTTTGTTCTGACAGCAATGTATCTACTCAACCAGTCAAAAAATGTATCACACACACACACACACACACACACACATGTATATATAATATATATATATATATATATATATATATATATATATATATATATATATATATATATATATATATATATATATAGGGTTATGGTTATATATAAAGACATTTTGATATAATATATTGAAGATAAAACAAATATTTACTGTAATTCATCATAATAATAAAAATGAGAATGTATATTTCTATAAGAGCTAAAACCCCCAAACCTGTTTATCAGAACAAGATCTCAGCATCGACTCTATCTTCTTCAGTCCTGTTAGAGAAGCAGCTCATGTGGCTCCTCATGAAGCTGTTGGTCAGAATGTTCAAAGTATGTAAACCTGCATCAGAGCAAATTTTTAACTATAACACTAAAAACATTCTTTAAAAACAACCAGATGTTTTATTTTTCTCCAGCAATAGTTCCATACCTTTTATTCTATAACTCTATAGTTCTGATCTTTTCACAGTTATTAATATTAAAATAGTACAAATAAGAGAAAGCTCGGTAGATGTGTCCAAACTTTTGACTGATAGTAAAAGCCAGGACCTCATTTGTTGGCTGAGAGATTACAGATTCTGCTCCTTAATAATGAAAATTACAAAAGTGGAGGCTAAGAGTGAGACTGTAGCACCACCACATGGTATGAAAAATGATTACCTCTATAACTTTATAGGCATATAACCACCTCAGACATCGGTACCAATAATCTGTTAGTAAGCAGAAGGGTCAGATTTAAACACTGAGTGAGTCTAAACTAAACTGAAACTGAATGTGATTCTTAAACTCTAATGACTTAGAAACGTCTGCTTATGCAAAATGTTTAGAATCAGACTTTTTTCAGTTTTATGAACCAAATTTGAGGGAAATTGATTGTAATAAGTGAATCCTGTGCAGCTTTACAGGATCAGATCCCCACAAAGCTGTAAAAGAATAACAAGACTCATAATCAAACTAACAAACTAACAAAAGGTGCAGCCAGAACGACTGAGAAAATAACATATACACCGATCAGCCATAACATTAAAACCTTATCCTTATAAAAGCCTTATATCTACAGACTGTAGTTCATCTGATTCTCTGTATACTTTATTACTCTGTTCTTTAATGATCAGGACCCCCACAGGACCACCACAGAGCAGATACTATCAGGGAGGTGGGTCATTCTCAGCACTGCAGTGACACTGACGTGGTGGTGGTGTTAGTGTGTGTTGTGCTGGTGTGAGGGGATCAGACGGAGCAGTGCTGCTGCTGGAGTGTTTAAACACTATGTCCACTCACTGTCCACTCTATTAGACTCTCCTACTACTTGCTGGTCCACCTTGTAGATGTAAAGTCAGAGACAGTAGTTCATCTGCTGCTGCACAGTTTGTGTTCCTCTAGTCCTTCATCAGTGGACACAGGACGCCGCCCACAGGACACTGCTGTCTGGATAGTTTTGGTTGGTGGACGATTCTCAGTCCAGCAGTGACACTGAGGTGTGGTTCAGTTGCTAAGATGGGGAGTGATGTTTGGTGTGAAATGGTTCTATTGATGTATACAGTGGTGGTGATGGGAACCAGGGGTCTCCATGTGTACAACACAAATATACACATTTGATTTACTATTATTTAAATTATTATTTTTTTTTACAACCCTTGATCCTACATGTGTCTTCTGAGTTTATATATGAAACGTTAATGATGGTGAAATAGTTTTGCTGCATGTAGCCCTTATTTTAAGCCGAACCTTCATTACAAAACTATCATAATACAATATCTCAGACACCAGGCAGTGCATTCATAATCATTTCACCTCATTGTTCAAGATATAGTATATTTTATTACTTTCAAATGAATCCTTTAACAACTAGTACCTGCTTTAGGGAATGTATCTGATTAACTCTTTGAACTGTATGAAATGTATCTGGCTGATAGTGTTTATGTGTACATACTCATTATACACTGTTACAGAAAAACAACACAATGTGGGCCCAGTGGGTTAATTTATTGAATATGATGAGATCTTGCTCAAATTATGTATCATTATGAAGATATAAGTGCTTGTAAACAACATCATAAAAATAGCGTATGATGAATACTGGAAGAGAATCATCATTAAGCTCCTCAGACATCTGAAAGAAGATCAAATGTATGAATGCTATAGAGCTGCAAACACTCACCCTGCACAACAGCCAGTACAGAATCAACATGTAGTGTTTATTAACGTCGACAAGACCTTTTACAGCATACAGACTTTTATATTCCATCCTCTTATATACTGTACAGAAGGAGAAAAGGAGGAGAGAAGTGAAACGAAAGTCTTCTGAAAAAGATGGAAGTTGTTTTGGTGAAGGATGTTTTGAGGTTTCTGTTTTCCTCTTGGTTCTCTCAGGTTGATGGTTTCAAATGGGACATCAAAGGGCACCGAACATCAGAGAATAAATCTAGGGCACGCTACGGGCAAGAGACTTTCTTTCTTTTTCCCAGAAGGGTAGTGCTGGGAGGGCTCCGGTGTAAAAGCTTTGTAATCCAGTCTTGAACTTTACTGCAGACTCCTTAAAATAAATCTATGATGGTAAATGGTGATTATCCATTTCTGTCAAAAAAGAGTGATTGGTGTTGTTAGTATAGCTGGTGAGGGCCAATTACAGTCTGTGTTCTTGACTTGTTGACCAATCAGAGGGTGTTCCTGACCTGTGGACAAATCAGAGTCTGTGTTCCTGACTTGTGGACAAATCAGAGTCTGTGTTCCTGACTTGTGGACAAATCAGAGTCTGTATTCCTGACTGGTTAACTAATCGGTGGGTGTTCCAGACCTGCTGAACCATTACAGGTGGTGATGCTGACTTCTAGCACAATCAGAGGGTGTTCCTGACTTCTTGACCAATCAGAGTCTGTGTTCATGACTTGTTGACCAATCAGAGGGTGTTCCTGAATTGCTGACCAATCAGAGGCTGTGTTTCTGGTTTGTGGACCAATCAGAGTCTGAGTTCCTGACTGGTTGACTAATCAGAGGGTGTTCCTGACTTGCTGACCCATTACAGGCGGTGTTGCTGACTTCTTGACCAATCAGAGGCTGTGTTCCTGACTTCCTGACCAATCAGAGGCTGTGTTTCTGGTCTGTGGTCTAATCAAAGGACATCTTTCTGACTTCCAGGCCAATCAAAGGCTGTGTTTCTGGTTTGTGGTCCAATCAGAGGACATCTTTCTGACTGCTCCGGGCACGTGTGCTCACCGCCCTCTAGTGTGTATGTTCACTAGTGTGTGTGTATATGTGGGTGTTTCACTGTCAAATTCCGCTGTGTGCAAATCACATGTGGCTAATCTAAAAATTCTAATTCTAATTCAAAGTCTGTGTTCCTGACTTTCTGACCAGTCAGAGGATGTTACTGACTTGTGGACCAATCAGAGTCTGTTTTCTTGACTGGTTGACCAATCAAAGTTTGTGTTCCTGACCTGCTGACCCATTACAGGCAGTGTTGCTGACTTCTTGACCAATCAAAGTTTGTGTTCCTGACTTGCTGACCCATTACAGGCTGTGTTGCTGACTTCTTGACCAATCAAAGTTTGTGTTCCTGACCTGCTGACCCATTACAAGCAGTGTTGCTGACTTCTTGACCAATCAAAGTTTGTGTTCCTGACTTTCTGACCCATTACAGGCAGTGTTGCTGACTTCTTGACCAATCAAAGTTTGTGTTCCTGACCTGCTGACCCATTACAAGCAGTGTTGCTGACTTCTTGACCAATCAAAGTTTGTGTTCCTGACTTGCTGACCCATTACAGGCTGTGTTGCTGACTTGTTGACCAATCAGAGGGTGTTCCTGACTTGCTGAAACACAGAGGCTGTGTTTCTGGTTTGTGGTCCAATCAAAGGACATCTTTCTGACTTCCTGACCAATCAGAGGCTGTTTTCACGACTTGTGGAACAATCAGAGTGTGTTCCTGACTTGTGGGCCAATCAGAGGTTGTGTTCTGACATGTTGTCCAGTCAGAGACTGTGTTGCCTCACTTGCCACACATTAGCTATCTCCGCTAATTCAGCTGGGATTTCTTTGTTGTCTGTTACAATGAAATAGATCTGCAGGGTTAAGTTGACCAGCCGGCCAGAAAAAAAATCTTTTTAAAGTAGCTTGATAGGTATTAGCTCCAGTATTGGTTAGACTGGTGTTTTGCCAGTTTATGTCTTAGTTAACATTAAAATTTTGTAAAACTCAGATAGTTGTGTATATGTATTTTGTTCATGTAAGCTTCAAACATCTTAGCGTCCCAAATTATGAGTCAAATTCTATCCACTCTTCTCCAAACGCTCTTTTTAAAACTTTAACATGCTGTTGTTGAAATGTTCTACAGCTCTGGGCTTTAATACGACAATCATTGCTGGTGCAATATGCAATTCCTCTTTTTCTTTGTTTGGTTACAATGGCTGTACTGTGTGGTCAATGCTGCTTGCATCCGGGTCCAAATAGACACTCAGTTTAAGAAAAAAAATCAATTCAATTATTACATTGATTCTCTACGTCCATGACCACGGCGTCTTGTTCATGTTTGTCTAATCATTTGAATTGATTTCTTGTGGTGAGTCACTAAATACCATCTTTTTATACCATCTACCAAAACAACTTTGAAATTGTACTGAGACTCGAAGAGATATCGGTTTATTTCCATTAAACATTATCAATTTGTACCTTAAGGTTTAACAGGGAGACTGAATGTTCTGTTTGTTTAAGTATGAAAAGGTTCTACATGGTAATCTTTACTTAAGAACAATTGAAGAACCATCTTTTTTAAATGAGTGCAGCATTAATCTTATTGCTATAAGAACCTTTTTGGTTCTTTTGTTGTTGTGGAAAAGATTCTTCACACCGACCAAGTCTCCACTGAAAGGTTCCTTAGTGGTTCTGCAGTGGTTCCTTTTTGGCAGCTTGATGCTGTTTTGATGTTGTTGGAACACACAAGTTCGATCTTACGTATTGAATTTTTTTCTTGATGAGCAGCAGCATCAGCGAAGCTTCTCCGGCCTTTTCATACTGGAACCTCGCCCCCATATATAAAAACAGGAATCTCTGAAAACACCACCTCATTATTGGGTTCAGTGCTCTCCCGTTAAGGGTCTTTAGGCCACTTTATTGGGCGGCGAGGGCGTTGAGGGCCACTTAAAAATGCATTAGCAGAGCATTATCAAATGGGACTCCATATAAACGCAGCGAGCCAGTTAAAACCCTGATCAGAGGGTTTATGAGTCCGGCTCGCGAATCCGAGCGCAGCTTTTAGACGGTGCCAGCGCTTTACAGCACTAAATGCCTGGCTGAGATAATTGGACTCCGTGTTTCCAGCGGGCTTCAAATGGCTGTAGGGCCTTCTTGTTCACCTCATTTGGAACGGTGACCCTAATTAATAACGATCAGTCTGTCTGAAATGTGCAAATGGAACAATAAACGTAGATCTGACTAATTAACCACAACCCTTTCTGCTAATCGCGAGGAAACCTTCTCACTTTGTCATTGTTACGTGCCCGGGGTGTGCAACGCTTGATAAAACCAGGTCAGCTCGTTTTAGGAGGTCGTAAATCTGACACTCATATTGTCTTTTTTGTGGGAAAGGGCACGCGTGGCTCTGGAGAACGAGAGAGATGGATAGATAGTGAGGGTAGGAGATGGGGAGAGAGGCATACAATGAAAATAAATGTAGCATTGTAATATTATAATAAATAATTGGAACGTTTCCTAGACGTTCCACCAACATCAAATACTGAAAATACTAAGAAAGCACAAAAAAGGATTTTAATAATTGGAATTCATATTAATATCATCCTCAACATCAAGGGCGTAGGAGCGGTTCTGACATTGAGGGGGGCACATTTGCTAATCTGAATCAAAGCCCACCCCTATCTCTTAAAATATTAGCTATAAGCTGATTCCACTGTAGGTAAGGTAGTAAATCACTGTATGTATAGTGATGTAGAACAACTTTTGTGGAATTACAGTAAATTACTAATAAATAAACAAACTACAACATTATCTGTATGTCTGTTAATTATTAGATAAATCAAATTAAAGATCACTTTACAAACTAAAAAAAGTAAACCTGTCAGAAAACCTTTAAACTATTCATACAATGTCTGTATTATATACATATATAACCAAAAAATATATATTATTTTTTCTTTGGAGCATAATACTAAAATTAAACTATAAATAAATGTATATTAAGGTTTTCTGACTAGACAAGACTATTAATGTTAGACAGTAAGGCTGTGTCCCAAACAGCTCCCTCTGGAACATTACATACTGCACTACTGCCAGCACTTCTAACAATGCTGTCCTTTTATTTATTCATTAATTTATTTATTTTATTAATTATATTTTATTTTTATGTATTTAGGGCAGTAGCAGTCTGCAATTTGGGGCGTGGTCAGAGAGTGCTTTCTGACTAAAGTTAATATAAACGTTAGCTAACCCAAACCCTCTTAGTCTGTTACCATAACAACACATTATACTAAAGCTGTTTTATTGTAGTATATAAGATCATCGTTGCTGTTCATTACTCTCATCACTGACCTCACGTTTAAGCTGGCGTGAGCTACCCAACACTCCAGCGAGGCAAGAGCTCGGGTCAGTGAAGCTGCTGACTGCAGGATATTTCTGAACAGGCATCTCAACACAAACCTTAACAAAGACCACCCAGACTGCCTAGCAACCAGAGCCCATTGCTAACCACAAACACAGCATGTGAATTGCGAACGCTGCCAAAACGTGCTTTTAAAATAAAAGTCTTTTTAATCAGATTCTGTTTTTCTCTGGTTTAATTTTTGGGTGGGACAAATCTGCCTGTTTCTGATATTGGGTGGGACATGTCCCCCCCATCCTCCCCGGTTCCTATGCCAATGATCACCATCATTAAAGTCTACTAGGAAATATGTCTCCAGTTCAATTTAACTAAGTATTTAGCCACAAAACTTCTCCACGGCTATCCTCAACCGTGCTCTGATCGTTCTAAATCAGTACCACTTTAGTTGAGTGGCATCGTCCAAAAATGATTAACCTTGTATGTAAATGGTAATTAAAGGACACATCTCGCTCCAGGCTCTGTCCTTTTGCGTTAATCATTTAGACGCGAGTCCAAACACAGCTGCTTACCACAGTCATTTACCAAAACAGGGGGAAAAAATCCATCCTAAATCCCGTCAACGCAGTCCAATCAATCATGCATAATGGACGACATGTTTTGGCAAGTGACTGCAGAAGAGAGAGAACTGACCTGTGCAATGTCACCCCATCCAATCAGCCGCAAACAGTCACCGTGTGGATCATAACAGCTAATTAAACAGTTGGAATCATTTGTTGGATTTACAAATTTGATCACTTCACTCAAAACTGTGACTAATACAGACTCAAACAGCACACGCCATTGTTTTGCTTAGGTTTCTAATATTTTATCTATATTTATGTATGAGAGAATTCATGGATTAAATGTTAAATATTATATTGTAAATATGGATTTACTTGCACATAAAAGCACATGTAACTTATTTTTTTAACTATATAAAAATATATATATTTTTGTATATCTTTTTTATTATTACTTTTTGATATCTTTATCTATTGTTGAATGGAGGAACAGCAAGGTAAGAATTTCATTGTACAGTGTAACTGTCTGTTCTGCTGTGCATATGACAATAAAACTCTTGAATCTTGAATTTACAAATTTTTTTTTGATTTTGAGGATTAATTGGTCTAACCTTGAAACTTCATTTTCAAAGTTATTCTCAATTCTCAGTGATTGTTTAAAATATATTCAATTTTTATTTCTACCTGAATTATTTAAATTTTAAATTAAACATATTATAAGCCTACATGTCTACATTGATCTGTAACTAGGCCTGTTATATTATTGTATTGTTATTTAAATAGCCATACTCTGATTTTTATAGATTTTTATAGATCAGGTTAAGGTCTAGAAAGTAATTGAGAAAGCTCAGGAATCAGGTTTCTCTGTGCGTGTACCCTTACTCCAATTTAGTTCCGATTTTTTCAGCAAACTCTAAAGACACGAGAGTTGAATTGCACTCGTTTATTAAGGCTCATTGGTTTAACACAAATTCATCTGTGGTAACAAACAATTTAACTTGTTTTACTCAAACTAAAAATAATTTTGGATTAAATAATAATTCATGCAAAATATGTATGTAGATTAAATAAAACAAGCTTATTTACTTGTTACCATGTGAAGTAATATTTTTTTAAGGTTCAACCAATAAACCATTTTTTTACTGTGTGGACTCAAACCTTAAAGATTTGCATAAAGACTTGAGATTCGACTGGGACTTAGATCCTAAAACTTAACACTCAACTTGCACCTATGATCCAAAGGTCTGAGACTCAACTTAGAGGACTCAGGGACTCTAGGACTCAGTTAGGACTCGACTAAGACCCCCTAAAGACTTAACAGTCAACTTGGACTTAAACTCTAATACTTGATGACTTGACTTGAACCTTAAGACTTATGAGTTGAATAGGACTCAAACCCTAAAGACCTAACACTCTTGGACTTAAAACCAAAAGACTTGGGGCACAACTTAGACTCAAATTCTAATGCTTTATGACTTGACTTTAAATCTAAGACTTGAGACTCAACTAAGACTCGAACCTTCATGACTTAACACTCAATTTGGACTGATGATTCAAACAATTGAGACCCAACTAGGACTCAAACTCTATGACTTAGGACTCGACTAAGACTGAAACTGTAAAACCTGGGGCTCAACTTTAACTCAAACTCTAACATTTGAGACTCACCTAGGATTTAAACCTTAAAGATCTGACACTCAACTTGGACTCAAAGCCTAGATACATGACATACTTCTTATTTTTAAAAGACTTTAGACTCGAACTTAAGTCTAAAAGACTAGATGCTGAAGTTGGACTCAAACTCTAAAGACTTGAGGCTCGACTTGAGACTCAAACACTAGAGATTGAAGACTTGAGACACAGACTCGAATATATAAACTCACATTTATTGAGATGAAATTAACTTGTGTTGGTTGTACAAGGTACACATAGAACAATACACATGACCTCACACCAAGTTGGTAACCAAGCTGCTTAGAAGGTCCTAGATACCTTGAAAAGCAGAACGCTGATTTCCTGTAACTGAAAAGTCATGAGGAATCTGAACATGACCAAGCACAATGCAGATATACCTAAACCCAGCGAGTTAAAGGTGGAGCCCAGAAAGTGAACTTCTCTCTCATCTCCTCTGTTCCACAGACTATGGAGTTGCAGGAGTCTAACTACCTCTGATAACCTCCAGCCTCCTCAGCACTGACCTCAATGATTTCCCCATCAAGACCGGCTTGATGTACTGCTCCATCTGCACCCAATCCCTCTCCACTATCGATCGCTCGCAAATGAGCCTTCCCGAGCGTGGGCCACGAGCAGTAATTCAAAAGAGCAGTGCATTGATTGGACCTAATGTTATGAGACCTGGATGTGCACATGCTAACAAAACAAAGTGCTAGCAATGGCGCTTTGGCTGTTGCTCACAATAAAACGTCCGAGCGGGAGTGAAATGTGGGGGCTGCAAAAAAGGAGGCGTTCGCTCAGCCGAATACTCCATTCCGGGGGGATTCAAATCCGGTAGTTACGGGAAAGAGGGAGCGCTAATTGTTAGCGTGTTGAGCTAACTGCTTATTATTACCTTCTGTCTTTAAAGCTGAGTTCAGCAGAGCAGAGCGCTGAGGTCTTGTCGAAGGCCTCCACACTGACATGGCTTCAAGCGGCGGTGGAAAACTCTAAGTACTGGAATACGCATAGGTCAAAAGTGTTTGGACACACTTACCCAACCATAACACCTCCTCATATCTCAGCTCCACTGACCATACAGGATCTTCACTTACAGACCGTAGTTCATCTGATTCTCTGTATGCTTTATTACTCTGTTCTTTAATGATCAGGACCCCCACAGGACCATCACAGAGCAGGATTATTATGAATGGTGATTCATACATAGCCCTGAAGTGTCAATGACATGGTGGTGGTGTGTTAGTGTGTGTTGTGCTGGTGTGAGTGGATCAGACACAGCGGTGCTGCAGCTGCTGGAGTGTTTAAACACCTCCTCAGTGTCACTGCTGGACTGGGAATCGTCCACCAACCAAAACTATCCAGACAGCAGTGTCCTGTGGGCGGCGTCCTGTGTCCACTGATGAAGAACTAGAGGAACACAAACTGTGCAGCAGCAGATGAGCTACTGTCTCTGACTTTACGTCTACAAGGTGGACCAGCAAGTAGTAGGAGTGTCTAATAGAGTGGACAGTGAGCGGACACATCAGCACAACACACACTAAACACACCACCACCACGTCAGTGTCACTGCAGTGCTGAGAATGATCCACCACCCAAATACTACCTGATCTGTGGTGGTCCTGTGGGGGTCCTGATCATTAAAGTCAGAGTAATAAAGTATACAGAGAATCAGATGAACTACAGTCTGTAAGTGGAGCTCCTGTATGGTCAGTGGAGCTGATACAGTGGACAGTGAGTGTAGATACAGGGAGGTGGTTCTAATGTTATGGCTGGTTGGTGTATTAGCCACTTGGGTTTGTACACAGATGGATTTGACCTCTGCATTTAACCCATCAGTGCAGTTAAACACCCACATACACACACACTAGGGGGCAGTGAGCACACTTGCCCAGAGTGGGCAGTCCTTTCCACAGCGTCCAGGGAGCAGTTGGGGGTTAGATGTCTTGCTCAAGGGCATATCAGTCATGTCCTATCAGATTAGTGCACCGAACTGGCAACCTTCCAGTCATAAGGCTTTGGTCCCCAACCAGTTCTGCGGCCCACGATGGCCCCCTTAGCCTTGTTCTGAGTGAACCACCTTCATGATCATGGTAAAGCCGCTGCCAGGTAAGGCGATACCGAGGTGTCTTTGTACCTAAATGGTGTAGAGACTTTACATAAACATCAAATGAGTCATTAACATCATGTTCATCACGTTTCATAACAAATGAAGTGACTATTTTGAAAATGAGAGGATGCTGTAAATATAAGAGGCCATTCTGGGACCTGTAGTTTCTCCAAAGAAACCATAACTAGATATCCGAGCACCTGCTTGACCTGGGAAAGCAGCTCAGTTCGTTCCCATGTCTGGTTAGAGAGACTCTGAGAACCCCGCTGAGATACTCCGAGCAGGCCGCAGGCCTCTGTGTTCGCTCACACTTGTTTTCATTTTTCTCCGCTGATAAGATCTCCACTGTTATCTGATGAAATCCAGGAGTCATTACCAGTGACGGGTCAATAAAGGCCTCTTGACTTGCCTCTGAAAGGGAACCACGCGCGAGCCACACTGTCAGCACTTCGTGAACGTATCCGCCGCTCGGCCGCGAGATGACGGGTATAATCTGAGCTCAGAGCGACATCACTGAACAAATCAATATTTACAATTTACAGCTTTCAACCTTCATTCAGAGACACGCCAGCGCGTTAACCCCCAAATCAGCTGATCATATCCACAGCAGCTCCTCTACACACTGTCCTTATCTCTCTCTCTCTATCTCTCTCTACCTCTATCTCTATCTCTCTCTACCTCTCTCTCTCTACCCCTCTCTCTCTCTCTCTCTCTCCCTCTCTCTCTCACTCTCTATCTCTCTCTAACCCTCTCTCTCTCTCTCTACCTCTCTCTCTCTCCCTCTCTCTCTCTCTCTCTACCTCCCCCCTCTCTCTCTCTCTCTCTACCTCCCCCCTCTCTCTATCTCTCTCTCTCTGCCTCTCTCTCTCTCTCTCTCACCTCCCCCCTCTCTCTCTACCTCTCTCTCGCTCTCTCTCTACCTCCTCTCTCTTCTCTCTCTCTCTATCTCTCTCTCTCTCTCTCTGCCTCTCTCTTCTCTCTCTCTCCTCTCTCTCTCTCTCTCTACCTCTCTCTCACTCTATCTCTCTCTAACCTCTCTCTCTCTTACCTCCTCTCTCTCTCTCTCTCTCTCTCTACCTCCCCCCTCTCTCTCTCTCTTACCTCCCCCTCTCTCTCTCTCTACCTCCCTCTCTCTCTCTCTCTACTCCCCCCTCTCTCTCTACCTCTCTCTCGCTCTCTCTCTACCTCCCTCTCTCTCTCTATCTCTCTCCTCTACCTCTCTCTCTACCTCTGTCTCTCTCTCTCTCTCTCTCTCTCTCTCTCTCTCATTGTCTACCTCTCTCACTCTCTCACCCTTTCTCTCTCACTATTACTAGCCAGACAATTCTCTAGATTTGGAACAAACATTAAAATCACAATCACCACTAGAATTTACACTGTCCTGTTGAGTTCAGCTCCTCTGATTGGAGCAGATATCTTAAGCTTGTTTCCCCCCAATACACACAGCTTTGTCTATATACTACACTTTACTATACTATACTATACTATACTATACTATACTATACTATACTATACTATACTATACTAGTCCTGTTCCCTAATGAGTACACAAAGACAGCATTTTACATCATAGTATGCGCTCCCAACATGTAGACTGTCCCAATTCTTATATACCTTAAATATACTGTCTACTGAGGTTCCTTCATTGGCTGAACTGTAACATCACATGACTGTCTGTATGTTTCTTTGTTGAGCTCATCAACTGCCTATCCTGTGTGGTCTGATACTGAACAACTGCCCATCCTGTGGTCTGATACTGAACAACTGCCCATCCTGTGTGGTCTGATACTGAACAACTGCCCATCCTGTGTGGTCTGATACTGAACAACTGCCCATCCTGTGTGGTCTGATACTGAACAACTGCCCATCCTGTGTGGTCTGATACTGAACAACTGCCCTTCCTGTGTGGTCTGAATCCATGGAGCTGAGACGCTGAGGAGACGCTGCAGCTGAGGTCAGTAAACATTGATCTTATGCAGTGGGCGGGAACAAGCTGTGAGTCGCAGTCTCTCTCTAACTAGAGCGTCTCACTAATCTGTTTTATGAGGAGAGAACGCTGCTACTTACACAGCTGCCTATGTAGTCAGTGCACTACTTAGGCAGCTCACTAGGGATTGAGACAGAGCCCGTGTAGATGTTTCTGAAAGTGATCGCTGTAAGTAACCACCGCCCTCAGGAGGCTAGTTTTCTACCAGCGCAACACACACTAACACACCACCACCATAGGGTGGTCAGGGTCACTGCAGCGCTGAGAATGACCCACCTCCCTAACAGTACCTGCTCTGAGGTGGGCCTCTGGGGGTCCTGATCATTGAAAAGCAGAGTAACTAAGTATACAGAGAATCAGATGAACTACAGTCTGTAGGTGTAGAACTAGTAGAAGTTGCTCTTGTATGGTCAGAGGAGCTGATAAACTGGAGTGTAGGGTTAGGGTTAGGGTTAGAACAAGAACAGCTCAGATATCACATCAAAGAAACACAAACATGGTTCATCAGGTTTATTTTCAGAATCTTTGTGGATGTCACACTCAATAAGTGGTATTTAGCACAAACACTCATAGTTGAATAAAGTTCTGCCAGTGGAGCTCTTCACTTCATCCCTCTTCAGATCCTGTGGAATGATTGGACGCTGATCTATAGTTAAACAACTCTCAGCGTCCTCACTGGAAACGGCTTCCTCGCCCACGCAATCCATTCATAGCTCATTAGCAGGTATTACTGACGGCGGGGCTGATGGCAGAGGACGGGCTGCTTAAGGGATGATGTAGAGCTCGCTCAGCAGCGGAGGAGAATAATGAGACGAGCTCCAGCCTGTTCTCCAGCTCAGACGCTCACACTGAGGATAAGCCCACAAGTGTATTGATTAGCATGTCTGTATTAAACATATGGAGAGAGAGAGAGAGAGAGAGAGAGAGAGAGAGAGAGAGAGAGAAAGAGAGAAAAAGAGATTAAGAGAAAGCAAGAGGGAGAGGAAGAGAGGGAGAGGTGGAGAGAAAGAGGGAGAGAAAGAGGGAGAGAGAGAGGTGGAGAGAGAGAGAGAGAGAGAGAGAGAGAGAAAGAGAGAGTTAGAGAGGAAGAGAAAGAGAGAGAGAGAGAGAGAAAGAGAGAAAAAGAGAGTAAGAGAAAGCAAGAGGGAGAGGAGAGAGAGAGAGAGAGAGAGAGGTGGAGAGAAAGAGGGAGAGAGAGAGGTGGAGAGAAAGAGGGAGAGAGAGAGGTGGAGAGAGAGATAGGTAGAGAGAGAGTTAGAGAGGGAGTAAAAGAGAGAGAGAAAGAGAGAGAGGGAGGGAGAGAGACGCTGGTGGAGTGAAAGACTGTGTAAGTCTGACCTCTGCTGGTGAAGTGTAAAAACTGCAGCCTCTGAAAAACTTTCAAAAAACAAATCAATCAATAAATAAATGAATGAATAAATAACAAAACACAACAGAACACGAATTCTTTCTTTCTTTGGCTTTTATCTTCTTCCATGCCTCCTTTTTTCTTTCTCTTTTCTTCTCTTTCTCCTTTCTAACAGATTTAGATTGTCTTTCTTTTATCTTGCTCTTTTTTCTCTCCACTCAATGCATCTTTCTTTCTTTCTGTTTTTCTCTTCACTCTTTCTTTTTTCTCTTTTTTTCTCTCTTTTTTACTTTCTTTATCTTGCTTTTTTATTCTTCTTTTTTCTTTCATCATGCTCTTTCATTTCTTTTCTCTTTTTTATTTTCTTTTTAGTCTTGTTTCATTTGTCTTTGTCTCTTTCATCATGCTTATGCTGTTTTTCTTCCTTTGCTCTTTCTTTCTTTCATTTTTTCTCTCTCTTCTTTACTTCCTTCTTTATCATGCAGTTTCATTATTCTTTCTCTTTTTCTTCCTTCTATCATTCACAGTATTTTTATCTTCCTCCTCATCTTTCTTTCTTTCTTTCTTTCTTTCTTTCTTTCTTTCTTTCTTTCAAATATATACACAACTCAGGACTCATCTGTTTACATATCATGTTTTTAATCATACAGTGTGTTTAGAGCAGGAGCGGCTTTTATACTCAGCTTAACTTTTTATCCAGTGTGTTAAACTCATATATTATATTATAATAATATTTTATGTATACTGTGATGTTTGTTTGTGAGAATAGTGCTTTTTTAACAACATCCCACCAGTAGGGGCGCTGTGCAGTGAACAAAGAGCTGAATATTTAGCATTGCTTCATTACAGTGACGCTCTTCTAGATTCAGCTATTAAACCTCAAACTTCTTTCTCTTCCACTGAGTCTGCTTTCATCTCTGCTTCAGTAGCTACATCTGATTTATCCACCTGTTGGGCTCTGAACCCCCCACTCCTCAAGCAGCGTCTCAGTTATTTGTGTTCCTATCCGTCCGGTCATTTAGACACTACTTGCTTCTGGTTCTGTTGCTGCTGCCATCACTCCCGTTCTTAGAAACCTTAATCCAAACATCCTGGAATGCTGCCAACTCTTTATAATCTCCCATGTGTAGCCCAAGTGTTGGTTCTTCAGTCATTTTTGGCAAACACTCATCTGAAAGCATTCTAATCTGTTTTTCCTAGAACAAGTGTCAGTTCTGCTACAGCCTTTTTTCTTTTCTGTTTGTTTTTCTATCCTCTCTGTATCTGCCACTGTTTCTTCTTCTACATACTAACAGATTTCTGTATAAATTTGCTATTAGTGCCGGAGGATCAAAGGTGTTCCCCAGGGCTCAGTCCTTGGCCCCTATTCATTTCATTATCTTCATGCTGTCCTTCGTGCTAGGATCAGGTCATTTGCCACCATGGTCTTTATGTTCACTGCTCTGCTGAAGATATTTATTTATATTTATATTTATGATCTATGTTAACATCATCCCTACCACTCCATACCATAATATTCCCATGTCCTCCTTTATCTTTGTTATTGTAACTCTCTCTTTGATGATATTCCTATTAACCATTTCATGTACAAGCTAAGCAAACCCCTTCTAATGCACAACATGGTTAAACTCGCCCTGTTTTCATTTAGTATATTATTGTATGTACAGCTCCGTGTTTCTTTGGTAAATCTATTGAAATCAGTTTATTTAATTATTTAATGTCCCAAGTGTTTATTAAAAATCTTGTTTTGAGCTTAAATTATTATTTTAATCCTTACTTATTTGCTTCATGAAGAAAAATGTTTGTAAATATTTTTCTGACTGCAAATGTTCACAAATGTCAACAGTTCTTATCAAATTCCATAGTAAACAATTAATGATAGTTAATTATGACCCATGTTATGTGTTAGAAGGGAAGCACCATGGGCCTAACTTCAACCCAAAACTTAATCCAAACCCTGGCCCCAATTCTAACCTCAACCCAAAACTCAATTCAAACCTTGGCCCCAATCCTAACCTCAACCCAAAACCTAATCCTAACCCTGGGTCGATCTAAACCCTAACCTGAACCCTAATCCCAACCCTTACCCTTGTTCTAATCCTAGTCCTTACCTTAACTCAACCCAAAACTGAATCCTAACCCTGGTCCTAATCCTAGCTCTAACCTAATCTCAACCCAAGACCTAATCCTAACCCTTGACGTAACCCTAACACTGGGCCTAATTCTTACCCTGGGCCTAACCCTAACTCAAAACCTAACCCTAACCCAAAACCTAATCCTAGCTATACCCTCAACCCAAAACCCAGTCTGAACCCTTACCCTAGCACTTATCCAGAACCTAACCCTACCTTTTACCCACAACCTAATCCTAACCCTAACCCAAGCCCCAACTTTAACCTCAACCCCAAACCTAACCTTGATCCTGGCCTTAATCTTAATCTTTGCCTGGCCTTTGACCCTAACTATGACCAACAAGCCTGATCCCAACCACCAGCCTAGTCTAATACAAGCCCTAAATTTAGTCTTAACCCAAAACCTAATCTTGAACCTAAACTCCAGTGACAGGTTGCTCCAGTTACAACACCTCTATAAAAGCTTATTGAGGAACTTGAGATGATCTGTATTGAACCTGTTACATGTTCAGTAAGCTCTCCGATGAACATCTACAGATATGAACTTGGAGCCTCCAAATATAACGAAATACAACAAAATTCAACATATTGATAGATCTTAATTACACGGTTAATTAAGTGTTACGTATTCAGATGATTCTTTGTTGCTGCATCATTGATATGCTGTTGTTATGTTACTGAGAGTCTATGGAACATCTAAAAGACACCACTACATGAAAAGTGTCAAGACAACTTGTTCTTCCATGAGCTTCCTCATTCTTACTCCTTCACTTATGGCTCAACTCCTGATCATCCCCAACATCTGACTGAGAGCAGGTCATTTCTCCTGACCTATAACTCTCCCACCATCTTTTCAACTCCTTTAAAGCTCAACACTGCTCTCAATATTTTTAATATTCAACAATTTAAGGCACAATTCGACCAATAATGTGCACCACCATCTGAGTTCATAATCCAACTCTGCAATTTTCCACTTACCCTAGATGTGGTCGATCAGTCGAGGCCTCCGAATGTTCTTTCTTTCGTTTAGCACTGCAGCTCCAGCTAGACGTCAGCAGTCACCCAAATCTTTCCTACAATTCTACCCTCGAAACTTCTCTCAACCCACTTAAACCACATCCAGGTCCTCATTAAGGTCGCACAGACATGTCAGTGTGGTTCAGCGTGACTCACTGTGAACTATAAAAATGAACAAAAGTTCACAGTGTAGCTGAGTCACCGGTGCAGAGTTCTGACTCCCCAGCAGAATCCAGCTCCATGTTTTATTGAACCAATATTTGGATTTTTGACTATTTCTACTTCTTGTTATCTTCAAAATATTTTCAAAATATTGCGATACATTGAACTGAAATACACGTGAGCACGAATCAGATATCAGTACAAGAGCACTGTCATCTAAAGAGTGGCTAGATTGGGCTTATTAAACACTTGCTTGGCCTCTGGCTTGGCTTTGTATGCTTTAAACATGCTGCTGTGGAGCCTCTATTCAAAAAGCATGACCCCAAAATTAACCTGCTCAATAATTATGGACCAATCCCCAAATCCTAACAGAGGTCACTAATAGGTGGACCGCAGTTCGGGTCTGGACCCAGGTATTGACCAATGTGGACCTGATAAACTGTTGAGAAGGATTTAATGTTGACAGTGTTTATTTTAATCTTCAGAACTTTTCTCATCTTTACGGTATACGGGTTTTGCGGTGCAGTAACCTCACCAATCACGTGCATAGTAAAATCACCAGCCCCAGCATTATCAGGCGAAGGCGGGGCACACCATGGATAGGTCGCCAGTCCATCCAGATATCTCATATGTGTGTGAGAATGGTCCTAACACTATTTCAGCCCAGGTTTAAAGTCCTGGCTGGACAGTCAAGAGCTCACTTCTCTCACTAAACAAGAGAAAGTGTTAAGATGTGAAACTCAGTTAAGAAGACTAAACATTTTATTTACTTTTTTTTATTATAAATAAACACTTTATGATACACTTTTTTCAAAAGCATTTTAAATGTAGCCCTTGTTTTTACTTAAAGTGATGAAAAAAACATTCATTCAGTTCAACATTTAAATATACTGAAATATACTGAACGGTATGTGTGATGTGTTGGTGTTTCAGTAGCTGATTGTATAAGATGCTGATACTAGGCTACTTCAGCCTTACTGAATTCTAAATAAATACCTCTTCTCTATAATAAAGTGTTTATTTTACAACTGGACACTCAGCCAATAGTATTTTTGAAGAGTACCAATGACCTGTTGCTTGCTGTTGACTCTGGTGATTAAGTATTTGTAATTGAACATCTTGAGCATTTAGAAGGTCTTGGTGGGAAAGTTGCTGATCTGGTTTAAGTTCTGTTTTTGTCACAGAATATTTGAAAACACAGAATATGTTAAAAAATCTCTTTCTCCTATCAGGCATGAGGTACCTCAAGATTCAATATTAGGGCCTTCACTCTTTCTCCCATATCTGGTGCCTTTGGGCTGTACCTTTAGGATAACACAGGATAATACACAGTTATATCTTTCACTGAGGCCTTCAGACTTGTATTCACTTAAGCATCCAATGCCTGGTTCAGACTACACGATTGTTTGAGTTGTCAGGTTTTTGTGTCGTTCACACTACGTGACTGGTTGTTCTATAATCGCGAGTCTTTCAGTTGTTGTGGCTTTCACACTACATGACTGGTCGGCAACAGGGGGTCACGAATTACACAACTTTCACTCTGGAAAATCACAGACTCTTCTGGCTGCAGTCCAAAAACACGTTTTTGTCACAAAGACTAAACGCATGTGAGAGCTATAGACTCCACGTAGAACATCCAAAACAGACGTCAACAAACCAGCAGTACATGTTATTGTTGCGCTGATCTGCAAGAAAGAAGAAAAGGTACGAAGAAAGATAAAGACACGGGGCCAGCAGTGACTGTCTGTTCTGCAGAGAGAGCAGTAGATAAATATTTTATCAATGAAAACAGACATGTCGTCCCCAGCCGCAGAGAGATTGCGTGAACGGTGACGTGGTTCTCTCTCTACGTGATCCCATTGGCTGTAGCTAGACGCTGCTGTTGACTCTAGTCGCCGATTGGCCTAGATATTACACATGCTAGACGTTTGCCGGGCGTCTGCGATTAGCCGGCGAGCGTCTTTCAGCCGTTCACACTACACGACTGAGCGAGCGCCGAGTGGTCACCGTTTTGCCTCCGAGTAGTGACAGGGATTGGGTAGATGAGCTGGGTGGCATGGGTGAAGGGGACCGAGGTGGGAAAGGGTGATTGAGGTCGGTGAGGGGGATGGAGATGGTAGAGGTGGACTGGGTGGGTGAGGGGGACTGGATAGGTCATGGGGACTGGGCAGGTAAGTACTGAGCATGTGAGGGGGACTGGGCAGATTAGGGGAACTGGGCTGATAGGGGAACTGGGTGGGTGAGGGGAACTGGCGTGTGTGGAGGACTGGATGGGTGAGGGGAAACTGGGTAGGTCAGAGGGACTGGGTGCATTAGGGCTACTGGATGTGTTGGGGGAGTAGGTGTTTCAGGGGGAGTGAGCAGACCAGGGGGACTGGGCAGGTGAGAGGGACTGGGCAGATTAGGGGAACTGGGCGGGTCGGGGAACTGGGCAGATTAGGGGAACTGGGCGGGTCGGGGAACTGGGCAGATTAGGGGAACTGGGCGGGTCAGGGAACTGGGCGTGTGAGGAGGACTGGATGGGTGAGGAGGACTGGATGGGTGAGGGGAAACTGGGTAGGCGAGAGGGGCTGGGTGCATTAGGACTACTGGATGGGTTGGGGGACTAGGTGTTTCAGGGGGACTGGGCAGGTGAGGGGGACTGGGCGGGTCAGGGGAACTGGGCAGATTAGGGGAACTGGGCGGGTCAGGGGAACTGGACATGTGAGGAGGACTGGATGGGTGAGGGGAAACTGGGTAGGCCAGAGGGACTGGGTGCATTATGGCTACTGGATGGGTTGGGGGACTAGGTGTTTCAGGGGGAGTGGGCAGGCCAGGGGAATGGGCAGGTGAGGGGGTCTGAGGGGGGCTGATCTGCAAGAAAGAAGAAAAGGTACGAAGAAAGATAAAGACACGGGGCCAGCAGTGACTGTCTGTTCTGCAGAGAGAGCTGTAGATAAATATTTTATCAATGAAAACAGACATGTCGCCCCCAGCCGCAGAGAGATTGCGTGAACGGTGACATGGTTCTCTCTCTACGTGATCCCATTGGCTGTAGCTAGACGCTGCTGTTGACTCTAGTCGCCGATTGGCCTAGATATTAAACATGCTAGACGTTTGCCGGGCGTCTGCGATTAGCCGGCGAGCGTCTTTCAGCCGTTCACACTACACGACTGAGCGAGCGCCGAGTGGTCACCCTTTTGCCTCCGAGTAGAGGTTTTTGTCGACGATCTACAAAAAACAGTCGTGTAAAAACCAGACTAAACTCGTGTAGATGGTTGGCTTTGTGTTATCTTGTGTTCGTTATCTTTTGCATTGCCAGAATATATGAAACTTCGGGTCATCAAGAACCTTGACCTTGATTCTGTCATCAAAGCCAATTCCTACCACCTCGATTGATCATTTGCCAAAATGAAATTCATTCCTACTCCTTAGGTCTCACATGCCCTTGTTAAATCTGGCTTGAATTACTGCAGTGCACTATACATGGGTGATTTATTGGCTCTCTTTAAGACTGCTCAAGGTTGTTAGCTTTCTTTCGCCAAGTCTCTGGTCCAGTTCAAGGTTCTTTTATTTGTTTTTCAGAACGCTTAATGTAGCTGAGCCCTCTTATATCACAGAGTTACTAAAACCTCATTACTTTTTTAGGTCCCTGAGGTCTTTGGATCAGTTGCGTTTGACTGTTCCACAGCCTTGGCTAAAGCTCAAGGGCGACTGGGCCTTTGCATTGGCAGCACGTTGGCTTTAAATGTGCTTTTAGAAATAAATTATTTAATTACTTACTTATCAAAGTGACTGTCCAGTGTGTTCAATTACGCAGCAAAGTTTGGTTCATTTGTAGAGTCCACAGTGAGTTATACTGCGCCCTAAACCAAACAGACAGACCTGCATGGCCTTAATCAAGAGTTAGACATGATTGAATGAGGGGCACTGGGGTGGGTGAGGGGGACTGGGTGGGTGACAGGGATTGGGTAGATGAGCTGGGTGGCATGGGTGAAGGGGACCGAGGTGGGAAAGGGTGATTGAGGTGGGTGAGGGGGATGGAGATGGTAGAGGTGGACTGGGTGGGTGAGGGGAACTGGATAGGTCATGGGGACTGGGCAGGTAAGAGGGAACTGAGCATGTGAGGGGGACTGGGCAGATTAGGGGAACTGGGCTGGTTAGGGGAACTGGGTGGGTGAGGGGAACTGGGCGTGTGTGGAGGACTGGATGGGTGAGGGGAAACTGGGTAGGTCAGAGGGACTGGGTGCATTAGGGCTACTGGATGTGTTGGGGGAGTAGGTGTTTCAGGGGGAGTGAGCAGACCAGGGGGACTGGGCAGATTAGGGGAACTGGGCGGGTCGGGGAACTGGGCAGATTAGGGGAACTGGGTGGGTCAGGGAACTGGGCAGGTCAGGGAACTGGGCGTGTGAGGAGGACTGGATGGGTGAGGGGAAACTGGGTAGGCGAGAGGGACTGGGTGCATAAGGGCTACTGGATGGGTTGGGGGACTAGGTGTTTCAGGGGGACTGGGCAGGCCAGGGGGACTGGGCAGGTGAGGGGGACTGGGCGTGTCAGGGGAACTGGGCAGATTAGGGGAACTGGGCGGGTCAGGGGAACTGGACGTGAGGAGGACTGGATGGGTGAGGGGAAACTGGGTAGGCCAGAGGGACTGGGTGCATTAGGGCTACTGGATGGGTTGGGGGACTAGGTGTTTCAGGGGGAGTGGGCAGGCCAGGGGAATGGGCAGGTGAGGGGGTCTGAGCGGGTGAGGAGGGGACTGGGTAGGTGAGGGGGACTGGGTAGGTGAGGGGGACTGGGTAGGTGAGGGGGACTGTAGAGGTTAACAAATTAATTCTGGAATATTTTGTTTATTGCCTGTGAAAGCACATCTGCAGCTTCAACCACTGTTAAATACAAATCTCCAGGCTGGCTGCTCTCATCACAGAGTGCTGTAACACTCACAGAGTGATTTTCGACTCTCCTAGCGGCGTGTTAGGGGGTAATAGCGCCGTCTCGGTTAACAGTGCTTCACAGAGGTGGTCTAACTCAAAGCACACACATCACAGCTCCAGTGTAGCAGGGCACTGTTTGCAGCTGCTTTAGGAATACATGCCATCTAGCAGCACATTAGCGTGACATTCACTGCTGTGAGCTCGGCAGGACGTCAGGCAGCTGAGCCGAGCTGGAACTGTATAGACTCCCACATTCTAACGCTGCAATGAAAACCTTTAAATAACAAAACATAACGCTGCACCATCACAAGTAGCTCTGTGTTTAATACGAGGAAATGTTTACGGTGGGCTGTTTTAGATCAAGAACTTCAGTGTTGAAGATCCTGGTTATGGATGGAGTGGTGGGTTTTCAAGACCGCAGAGCTCTGTGTTTTGAGTTGTTAGTGCTGGAGGGGCTTCTCTGTTTGCATTTGGAAACGCAACCTGAGTCATCAAGTTTTTTCTGAGAACTGTTAATATTACAGGTTAATATTAGAGCCTTAATTTAACCAAAACAATGAATATCCAAATCCCCAAATTAAATTAGGTCCCAAATAAACCCAATTAAATTTAATTTAATGCATTTGATTTTTTTCAGGATTTTAAACTATTTACCATTTGTATTTGAACACTAACAAATTTGACCTCCACAGTTAATCCATCCGTCACACTCATACAAACACACACTAGTGAACACACACACTAGGGGGCAGTGAGCACACTTAGAGGGCAGCCCTGTCCACAGCACCCGGGGAGCAGTTGGGGCTTTGTTGTCTTGTTCAAGGGTCCTTCAGTCGTGTCCTGTTGGTTCAGGTGATTGAACTAGCGGCATTCTGGTCACAAGGCTGGTTCCCCAACATCCAGCCTACTCCCACTCATGATGTCAGCAACACATGTCTGGTCCCAACCAATCATGAACCACCTTCCCGTTTGTCATCATCAGAATTCTAATTATTATCACCTGTTTCTCATTCAGTAAGTTATCTTGGAGCATTTCTATTGGTCCTTTCAACATGAATTTTTGTGTCTCAAAACCTAATGAGCTGTCTACATAGACAGGGGGTGCACCCGAAATCGTCCACTTACCTACTACTTAGTAGTGAAATCAGTAGGCGAGCGTGGCTAGTATGTCTGAATACTCAGTAGTAAATCAGTAGACGAGCGTGGCTAGTATGTCTGAATACTCAGTAGTAAATCAGTAGGCGAGCGTGGCTAGTATGTCTGAATACTCAGTAGTAAATCAGTAGACGAGCGCGGCTAGTATGTCTGAATACTCAGTAGTAAATCAGTAGGCGAGCGTGGCTAGTATGTCTGAATACTCAGTAGTGAAATCAGTAGGCGAGCGTGGCTAGTATGTCTGAATACTCAGTAGTGAAATCAGTAGGCGAGCGCGGCTAGTATGTTTGAATACTCAGTAGTGAAATCAGTAGTTGAGTGCGGCTAGTATGTCTGAATACTCAGTAGTGAAATCAGTAGGCGAGCGTGGCTAGTATGTCTGAATACTCAGTAGTGAAATCAGTAGGCGAGTGTGGCTAGTATGTCTGAATACTCAGTAGTGAAATCAGTAGGCGAGTGTGGCTAGTATGTCTGAATACTCAGTAGTGAAATCAGTAGGCGAGCGTGGCTAGTATGTCTGAATACTCAGTAGTGAAATCAGTAGGTGAGCGCGGCTAGTATGTCTGAATACTCAGTAGTGAATTCAGTAGGCGAGCGTGGCTAGTATGTCTGAATACTCAGTAGTAAATCAGTAGGCGAGCGAGGCTAGTATGTCTGAATACTCAGTAGTGAAATCAGTAGGTGAGCGTGGCTAGTATGTCTGAATACTCAGTAGGTATTGAGTAGTAGTGAACGGTACCCTGATGATCTCCTGAATCAACAGCCGTTATTATGTAGGTGAAGACAGCTCACTGCGCTATCCCATGATTCACCTGGAGCCGCGGATGAATTCAGAGTGGAGTAAATAAACGGTGTAAAGCTGAACGTCGGCTGTGTGTATGTAGCTACGGCTAGTGAACTGCCGCTACAGAAGTTAGAGCTAATGCTGAGATAAACAGTGATTACATTCCTCCCGTTTCATCTTCTCTGAGCTACAGCTCCACACTGTCTGATACATAATCAGATAAAAACTCAGATCAGCGTCACAAAAAGTCTAAATCTGTCAGTAAATGAGCTTTTAAATGAATAGCAGGACTTTTACGGTGGTGGTCTGACGTCTTGTGTCATAGGACGCTGGTAATATGGTGGACGTAGTACGTCTGAGATTGTGTAGCTCCTAAAACTCTCCTACTGAAATTACCTACTAGTCTGCCGAGCAGTACATACTGACTCTAATCCAGTACCTACTGACTAGTAGACGATTTCGGACGCACCCGGTGTTTTACGTCATAGTATGCGCTCCCGACATGTAGACTGTCCCAATTCTTACATACCTTAAACATACTGTCTACTGAGGAACCTTATTTAGACCTGATTTTAAGAAAGCATTGAACGCTTCCTCAGCCACTAAGACAATCCCATGATGCAACACAGGCTAATCTACGAGCAGTGAAGTGGTTTTAAAATGTGAGTTATTTTGATTCTCTCTGGAGTTTTAATGTGTTTCTGGTCATATAATCACACAAAACAGTATTTTATTATAAACTCTGTAACGAGTCCTTCACCATTTACCAATTTTATACTTGAGCCATTAGCATTTATGCTAGCGGATTTTTAAGCCTCGGGCTATTGTTTTGAATGCCGGCCGGTAGCTTAGCAACCAGCTAAACCACCGGTGGCGCGCTGCAGTGGATGGGAACAAGCCGTGACGCAGTCTCTCTCTAACTAGAGCGTCTCAGTAATCTGTTTATGAGGAGAGATGAGGAGAGAACGCTGATACTTACACACTCACTACCTAGACAGCCTACTTACACACTCACTAGGGTTTGAGACAGACCCCATGTCTATAAATATATATATATATATATATATATATATATATATATATATATATATATATATATATATATATATACCACTTGAACGTGTTACCAACATTTTGGTTATATATTGAGCATCTTTATTGTTCCCAGTCTATATACCTTTATATATTGTCGCAGTCCAAATAAAAAAAATGTATTTTTGATGGCAATTATTATTTTTCTACATCATTTTAACACAACAGCTACAGTTTACATTGTGTGATTACAATTTCTTGATGAATGGACCAATAGAAAGGCTCCGAAATAATGGCAACTTTACAGGAGAGGACAAAACAGTTTTTTTCTTTTAATGTCAATAGAACCAGAATTTTTCCATGCAAATTTGGAGCGTTTCTATTGGTCCATTTGTCAGGAAATTTACACACAATGTAAACAACAGCTGTCGTGTTTAAATGGTGTAGAAAAATAAAAATCAACCAAAGTAGAGATACCTCATGTATCTCCATTTTTGTTGATTTCCATTTCTCTACTTTAAGTAAATGCATCAGCTGCCGTTTACATTGTGTGAAAGTTTTATGATAACTGGACCAATAGAAACGCTCCAAATTTGCATGGAAA